>CAJNDV010001054.1:0-10635 GCA_905221635.1 Symbiodinium sp. CCMP2456
CCTAAATCCTAAATCCTAAAAAATAAATCTTAAATCCTAAACCCTAAACCCTAAACCCTAAACCCTAAACCCAAGCTTTGGTCCAGACAGAGGCGCGCTCTTCACGGCTTTCGTCGCGGCACCCCGCGCCGCACCGGCTCCGGCCGTGCCCCATGCGGCCACCGCAGCTTTGAGCCCCGGGGGCTGCAAAGTTTCTGGGAGAGCTCTTCTTGTGGGTTTAGGGTGTAGGGTTTAGGGTGTAGGGTTTAGGGTTTAGGGTTTGTCTTTCGGTGAGGTTTGGGAATTCAGCGCAATTTCGGATGCGGTACCCCAAAGCCTAAACCCTAAGACAGGGGCTTTGATTACCTGTACTATTTTGGGGGCTTCTTGTTATAATTATAGTAATAACAATATACATAGTAACAATATACCCCAAAAACCCTATTAAAATTAATAAGGCCCCTACATTAAACCGTTTAGGCTCCGTGCCGGATCAAGGGTTTGAGTGTCCAGATCCTGAGCTGTCTTCCAGGAGCCTTTGTCAACTTGTGGGTCTTTCTGCATCCTGTCATGTAGTCCCCTTAACGGTCCACCGCCTCTGCTCAAGTGCCTTGATAGTAGGACTCTTGCATCTTCTGGCCTCGATCATGGGTATATAGATTGCATCCTAAGCCTTAAGCCCTAGAACCAAGCCCTAAACCCTACCCTAAACCCTAAACCCTAGACCGTTGCTGTCCACCGCAAAAAATTGAAACGCCATAGGTGCCGTGACTCTGGTTGCGCCTGGTGCAGCCCATGCTGAGGCTCAAGTAAGGTTTAGGGTTGAGGGTTCCTCGAGCTCAACTGAGGCTTAATGTGTGTGGTTGTGAAGTTTTTGTTTGGTGCTTGTTGAAAGTTTAACCCATGGAACCTGTGCGACTGCGATCACACGCCACTGCCACCACCACCACCACCACCACCACCACCGCCACCGCCACTGCGACCGCGACCGCGACCGAGACAGCGACCGCGACGACTACTTCTACAACTCGTTGTTGCACAGACAGCTACCGGGCTAGAAGTTTTGTCTCAGCGAGTGCCAACAGCAAGCTTTCGTCCGATTTGTTTTATGGCGAAGATCGGTGCCCACTGTCAGGATCATCGCGAGGAATGATCTTCAACCCCCGCCAAGTTTGGGAGCCTAGGGCACCTGAACTACACATGTCTACAAGACAATGTAATTCAGTAGGTCTTGCAATGCCTTCAGAGTTGGTTACCTTTTAAGACGATGCCTCGACATCCTGGAATAAGAGCGAAGTAGTAGGTATATTCTTTGTAGATGTTCAGACTTACAAAGTAGGCGCCCCCTTCTCCCCTAAAGGCTTAACCCAAAGCCCTAAACTGTAGGAGAGCCTGACAGTCCCTGCCGATCAAGAACTCGGTAGGATGGTGCTGTGTGGATCCCTGCGCTCTCCGCCATCGGCGCGGGTTTCGCGATTGGCCTCGCGGCTATCGGCTCGGGCGTCGGCCAGGCACATACGGCGGCCGTAATCGTTTGATTGGGAGCGTATTTTTGTATTATACGGAAACGTATATAGAGATTAATAATACTGCGGGCGTATGCCAGGCGTTTGCCAGATTGTCCTAGTAGAGCAGGTAAGCTCTAACCTCGGATACTGAAAATGCGTATCATCCATATATAATCCCACTTGACTCGCCAAGGTTAGCTGTGGAAGCTGGACGCGTCTGTCATTGCTCGTGTTTCCAGGAGTAGTGACCTGAGAGCTCGAGACACCTAAACCAGGCAACATGCCTTATAATCATACTATGAAGAGGGTCCATATGTACTACGATTCTGGAACGAAGTCCCCAAAACCATGATAAGGATGGTCTGTTGGGACCTAATTCCATGGTGGTAGTATATATGAACTCTCTGGGCTTATACTGAGGCGTTGCTCTCTGAAACACAAGGCATCTGACCGCCTGAAGCCTCATCCTTGTCTTGTCAGCCGCGTGCACGAAGCCTACCCAGAGACCTGATCTAACAATTACCTATACTATTTTGGGGGCTCCTTACTATAATTGTAGCATAATATACCCCAAACCCTATTCTAATTCTTAAGGCCTCTTATAGCAACCCTTATAGCACCCTCTAAGGAACCCTTTAAAAGGAACCCCCAGAACCCTATTCTAATTATTAAGGCCCCTGTATTATAGCATAATATACCCCAAACCCTATTCCAATTATTAAGGCCCCTATATTATAGCATAATATCTCCCAAACCCTATTCCAATTATTAAGGCCCCTATATTATAGCATAATATACCCCAAACCCTGTTCGAATTATTAAGGCCCCTATATTATAGCATAATATACCCCAAAGCCTATTCTAATTATTAAAGCCCCTATTTTTTAGCGTTATATACCCCAAAGCCTATTCCAATTATTAAGGCCCCTTATCACCCCAATCCATATTCTCATTACTAAGGCCCCTAAATTAGGCTCCAAGGTTTTCCCTAAACCCTAAACCCTAAACCCTAAACCCCTGCAACCCAAAGCCTGACACCCCGCAAGCCGGCCGCCCTCGGTGTTTTAGGGTTTAGGGTTTTAGTTTTAGGGTTTTAGGGTTTTCGGGTTTAGGGTTTAGGGTTTAGGGTTTAGGGCATTAATCTGGGCCCGAAGCAGCAAGATCCATGTTGCAAGGACCACAGATTATCTAAGTGGAAGGCACCTGCAACTCGTAAACCAGAGAGCGGAATACCCCTTACTTGAGGAACATACCTTAAACCATGGGATTAAGGTCCCTAGAGCTTCAGATATTTTCCTTAATGACGGGGTATCTAAACCCTAAACTAACCATCCCTAAAGCCTAAACCGTAAGCCGTAGTATTGGGCTCTCTGACAACAGTTCCCTAAACCCTAAATCCTAAAGTCCTAAAAAGTGCTCTTCAGGGCATTGCCAGTGGCCGCTGCATTGATGGCATCTCCCGGCAGCCGGAGGTCAGAACTTGTCGTAAGTTGTTGTTTAGGGTTTAGGGTTTACGGTTTAGGGTTTAGGGTTTAGGTTTCGGGGCCTTGATCGTCAGAATAGCTTCCTGGGATCTACTTTACTATAGTTACTATAAAGGAACCACAAATCAGCATAGGTACTTGTTTAGGCCCCTTATATGACTTGTTTTAGGGTTCATTTCGGGTTTGAGATTCCTAAGGGGTCTATATATATATATACTGCCACTACGGAATTGGGTCCCAAAAGATCATCCTTAGGATAGTTTTGGGGACCTAATTCCTTACAAGAGTAGTATATATGGACCACCCTTCTAAGTTGGCAGGATTCCAGGAGTTAGGAATTGAGGAGTTCGGCTTCTGCTCGTGTTCTCCCAACCCCAAGCACTTGCGAGGTATCCCTGAATCCTATAAGCCCTAATACCTGTAGCTTCAACCCTAAACCCTAAACCCTAAACCCCTAAACCCTAAACCCCTAACCCCTAAACCCTAAACCCCTAACCCCTAAACCTAAACCCCTAACCCTAAACCCTAACCCTAAACCCCAAACCCTAAACATCGCACCTGGAGAGAACCTATAGACCACAAGATGCCAGCCCAATTGGGGGTTTCCGAAAATAGGGGGTACCTTATTTTGGGGGTTCAGGGTTTAGGGTTTAGGGGTTTAGGGGTTTAGGGGTTTAGGGGTTTAGGGGTTTAGGGTTTAGGGTTTAGGGGTACCTTATTTTGAGGGTCCTTATAATAAGGATCCTACTATTTAGGGTCCTATATTAGGGTCCCCTATTTTCGGAAACCCCCAATTCTAGAACCTCAACACCCTAGTGGGTTCCCCAGTAGTAAGTAGTACCCTTTTGCCCTTTTTGCTTTTGGCGCCCCTTGTTAAACCCAAAGAGCAGGAACAAGGGTGCCCTTATTGTTAGGGGTCCACTGGCAAACCTAGGCAAAATTCTAATCTACCCTAAACCCTAAACCCTAAACCCTAAATGAAACATCAAGATGCGCGGAAGCATCAAGATGTTAACTCCTGGGTATCTAACCTACCTCAAACCCCTCAAACCCCTCAAACCCCTAAACGCTAAGCCGCGACAATATCAAGGTTTCGATTCTGGGGTATACCCTAAACCCTCTGCTTCTCGCCTGGCCCTAAACCCTAAACCCTGAACTCTGAACCCTAAACCCTAACCCTAAACCCTCAACCCTAAACCCTCAACCCTAAACCCTAAACCCTGAACTCTGAACCCTACTTACAACTTGGGACAGGTTATATAGGGGCCTTAATCATTACCTATACTGTTTTAGGGTTAAGGGTAGGGTTTAGGGTTTAGGGTTTAGGGTTTAGGGTTTGGAGGCTCCGTGTTATAATTAGTGTGTAATATACCTCCCAAAACCCTGTTCTAATTTATCAAGGTTCCTGCAGTATGATGTAACGGCCTTTGTAATTCGAGCAGGGTTTAGGGGTGCGGTATAGTGTAGCGATAGCAGGGAGCCTTAAGGAATCGTGTTAGTAATGATGTAGGCTTTTACTATAGACATACATACCGGCATTGCAAGACACAGCCTGTACCAGGAGCATGCATCAGCTCTCCAGCAACAGCAACGATGTCCGCAGAAGCTTCAGAGAAGACAGACACAGCCAATCACCCCGATGACAGTATTCCTTACATGGGTAGTTCTCTAAATTAGGGTCTCTTTTCAGGTCCCCACTGTAGTAAAGCACCCTTACAGAGTGACACCAAAAGGGACTCTAATTCAGAGAATGACCTACATTAAGTCGGACCGAAGCTGCCAAAACCCAGAACTGAATATGAACCAGATCTTCAATGATGCCGAAGCAGGTCGCAGATGACCTCCGTGGCGTGCTGATGCTTGGCCGATATTTTGCCAGTGGGAACCTTGTGTGGCGTAGGGTTCAGAAAACCTTAAACCCCCACACCACTAAACCCCGAAACCCCTTAACCCTTAGACCCTAAATTCCTAAACCCTCACCCCTTAACCCCTACACCCTAAAACCCTAAACCCCCAACCCCTAAACCTAGACCCTAAAACCTAAACCCTAAACCCAAACCCCTAGACCCTAAAACCTATACCTAAACCCTAAACCCTAAAACCCAAACCCTAAACCCAAACCTCCTTTAAAAGGAAGCTAGGACCTCCAATCTCCACTAGAGGCCTGCGAATTTAGACCCTGCTAATATGGGTTTAGGGGTTTAGGGTTTAGGCGTGTAGGGTTTAGGGTTTAGGGTTTAGGGTTTAGGGTTTAGGAATATATGGGTGGTTGTCAAAATTAGGGTCCCTTTTGGGGTCCCCTAAATAATAGGTGCCGTATTATAATAAGGACCCAAAAATGGACCATATTTTTTACAACCACCCATATACTTGGAGGATCGTGGGACTTACTAAGTAAGGTTAGAAGTCCCCTAATTGGGGTTATAAGTATAGTTACCTGAGTTATAACCCTACTTACTAAGCCCCATGATCCTTTAAGTAGGGGCCTTAATAATTAGAATATAGGGTTTGGGGGCATGGTATGCTATAATTATAATAAGGAAACCCCGAAACCCTATTCTAATTATTAAGGCCCCTATATTAGAGGCCTGCACATTTCGACCATACTATTCCTCCGAGTTCCTCATTAGGAATATGCTGCACGACGCTCCCCCAAACCCAGTTGATGCTATTCCTTTCGGTCCCTTCTTCTGACTATACCATAATACGTCCCCAAACTCTATTCTAATGATTCGAGCCCCTGTCACCGTATACATCATTTATAGAACCCTTTCTGAGAACCCTTTTCCGGCACCCTAATTATGTCATATGCTACGCCCTAAACCCCAAACCCCATACCCTAAACCCTAAGCCCTATGTCCTATGTTACAACCCCAAGCCGACTTCTCTCAGTCGGCCGCTGCTGTCGCTGCTGAAGGCATGCTTCAAGCGCAGCCTTCCGCTGATTCTGGGGGTTTTTGGGTCTTAGGGTTAAGGGGTTTAGGTTTAGGGCTTAGGGGTTTAGGGTTTAGGGGTTTAGGGTTTGGGGCTTTAGGGTTTTAGGGTTTAGGGTTTTAGGGTTTAAGGAGTCCCAAATTTGGGTTTGTTATGCTATAGTTTTTTACTGAATATAGCGGCCTACATGGGCAGTTCTCTAAATTGAGGCTCCGTTTAGGGTTCTGTAAAACGATCTGTAAGGGTTACTGTAAGAGTTCTAGAAGGGTTTTGTTTGGGTAGTTCCCTAAATTAGGGCCCCCAAAAGGGTCCCGTACAATGTTAGCGTCCTAAAACAGGACCTAATTTAGAGAATTACCCACACAATCACCGATAGTTTCTTGGGTGTCTTATAACTATAACATAATCTGCCCTTCTATACCCCAAGCCGAGTTCTAATTGTTATGGCTCCGATGTTACATATGGCAGAATCCAGGTGATGTACCGGCTTTCCTCGAGGCGTCGATAGTTATAAACCGGTCTAAACCTATTGCCGATGCATATATATATATATATATGTATGTAGGTATGTATGGGTGTATATATATATATATATGTTTAAAACTTATACATAATGTAGATATTACAAACTATACGAACTGTATATATATATATATATAAAGATAGATAGATAGATAGATAGATAGATAGATAGATAGATATACTGATGTGTCGATAGTGTCAACTGCACGAAACATAGAGGTCACTGTTGAGTTCCATCCTCAGGCCCGTGCAGTGGCTGTGGGGCAAGGCGGCGGATGCCTGCAAGGTGTGTCAGCAAAGGAGGCTAAGGGTTTAAGGGCATTTAGTGTTTAGGTTTCAGGGCTTAGCTGAGAGTTTAAGGGCATTTAGTGTTTAGGTTTCAGGGTTTAGGATGGAGGATCCAGGGTGCAGGGGTTAAGGGTTTAAGGGTTTTAGGGCTTGGGGTCTAGGGCCAGACAAACATCTCGCGCATGTGCATCGATAGTCGTATCTCGACGAACAGTTTGTGGCTGTGTACACAAGTACTGCATCTGCATCTATCTATTTGTGTACAGTAGGTACACAGGCCTGTTTGTCTAGACTGGACTTGCAAACCATACTAAATAAGCCCCAATGTACGTGCGTCAGCATGCCAGACGCCTGGAATTAGATGCAAGAACAGGATCATCGCGTTGGGGTGGGGTTCTGCCCCGGTGTGCCAGACACAAGGAATGGCACACCACATGAGATGAAAGGAGTAAAGCGCATCCCCCAGCTGCCTTCGCTGGAACCCAGGGCGGATGCATGCAGGTACGTTTTGCGGGAGACCCTCTGTCCCCCTGCAAACGAGAAAGCAAAACAAAGTGAAAACAGGTTCACCATGTTCAGGTGTTTACACACACACACATATATATATATATATACATATACACATGTATGTGCATATATATATATAGATATGTGTATGTACAGGTATATGTATAT
This sequence comes from Symbiodinium sp. CCMP2456, assembly GCA_905221635.1. NCBI lineage: Eukaryota > Dinophyceae > Suessiales > Symbiodiniaceae > Symbiodinium > Symbiodinium sp. CCMP2456. Next base: position 7,391 of record CAJNDV010001054.1, read on the forward strand.
GAATGATGTAGTCCCGCGGTTCAGGCGGCTTATGATGTTGGGTCTCTTAGCTAAGCTGACTTCTGAACCCCTCCTAAAAGTTAAACTTTTAGCCTCCTTATTATGGTTCATATAGAAACCCAAAAAGTCCTAAGAGCCAACCCGAAAAAACGCCAAGACTCTTAGGGTGTAGGGGTTTTGGGAGTTTCAGGGCTCCGAGAGCTTCCGGAACCTTTCGGAGCCTGAATAATCTGAGCTGTGTCCGTTTAAGGTTTAGGGTTTTAGGGTTTTAGGGTTTAGGGTTTAGGGTTTTAGGGTTTAGGGTTTAGGGTTTCAAGGGCTCTCTTAGGGTTTAGAGTAAGGATATAAGGGCTTGAATAACTTGAACAGCGTTTGGGAGCCACTTGTTGCAACTATGGAGTATTCATCAATGTTCGGACCCTTTCATTACAAGGTAAATCCCCCTTACACTGACATTGTTCGACGTAAGGGAAGGTCACCAGAGACAAGTCCACACAGACCGAAACCGCAACACAACCAGATTAGGCTGCGTACCAGAGTCGTAGTATAACTTGAAGGATATTCCCTAGGTAAGGTTGCAGTCTCTAGCAGCAAGCTCAAGAAGCCTCTGGGAAAATACGGCCGTGCTCGCAGCAACATGGCGCTCTCATGACATTTTCGGTCAAGTACTTAAAGGATCACGGGACTTAGTAAGTAGGGTTCTAACTAAGGTAAGTATACTTATAACCCCAATTAGGGGACTTATAACCTTGCTTACTCAGTCCCATGATCCTCCAAGTAGATCTTGGCTTCATGGGCTTGACTTTGCTTGCTTATGGGCTTGAGGTTCAAGCCTTCGGCACGCCAGGGACCAGGCTAAGGGTATGGCTTTGAACCTTGATAAGCCTCCTAGATGCTGCGCCTGTGTCATGACTGTCATGACCTGGTGACAACGATAAGAAGACCCAGAATACAGCGGAGTACGAATACCCGATATGCAAATAAGAATTCATAGAAAGAAATGAACAAACAGAAAACGAATAAATAATTACACAAGGAAGCAACTAACTACTAACTAGCTAAACAAACAAATAGATACGAATATATGGATATGTATAATTATATATAAATACATATATATATATGTATATATATATATATATTATAATACATGTTATATGCTACCTTCTTTTGAGTTAGGAGTTATGCTCAAGGCGAAACTCGACCTGTTGTCTTTCCATACTCGGTGGCTCCTTCGAGGGGAACATCTGTGCGCGGTAGCTCGCGGAAAACAGCTGCGTAAGCCAAGCTTCATGGGACAAGAAACGAGCTTTTCTGCACATCTGGTCTACCCTAATCCCTAAACCCTAAACCCCTAAGCCCTAAACCCCTAAACATCTTCCAAGAGCTTCAGTCCGCGCGACAACCCACCCTGCATGGTTTTTGTTTTTGTGAGGCTGCCAGTGCAGGATGATTTTGATGCTTGTTATAGCCCCAAAAAAGCACATAAGCAAACATTGGGATAAATAAGGTAGGGATATCCCTATGAAATGCTTATGCTTATGTCCGTTTTGGGTTCCTAATTGTTATAGCTCCAAAGAAGCTAAAGATAACCCACCCGGCGACGAAGTCCGTGGATTGAGGCACCACTAAGTGCAAGTCTTCAGGCATTGAAGGGTTGTGCTGCTCAATCAACAAGATATTGTAGGGGCCTAAAGAATTACCGATGCTATTTTGAGGGCTCCTTATTATAACTATAGTATAATGGGCCCCAAAACCTACTTTAATTATTAAGTCCCCTATATTAAGCAACTCTTCACCGGGAAGGCATGATCCACCAAACACGGACTCACCCCAACCCTACACTTTCGGCTTCGAACCTGTGATGGGACTGGTATTTAGGGTTAGCGGTTTTAGCAATCCTCACCAAGTCTACCTTGACTGCACTAGTCTTTGTCATAACCCTTTTGGACCGAACATGCAAACTGATACCTTTCGGCGGCCTCTTTGGGAATCCTTATAGACACCCCTACAAGCTCGTATAGAACCCTTATCGAAACCCCTGTACCCCCTGGAATCCTTACAGAAACCCTTGCAAACCCAATCCATCAGCTCCAGATCGAGCCCTGTACCTTCAAGCCCTCAAGCCCCAAACCACTCAAAGCCAAGGGCCCTAAATCCACAACCCCAAACCCTAAACCCTATCAACCCTAAACCCGCACCCTTAAACCCTGGGCCATGAACTCGAAACCTAAGCCCTAAACCGAAACCCTGAGCCCTAGCCCTAAGCCCCGAACCCTAAAAACCTCAAACTCCAACCCCCAAGAAGCCTTAAAGAACCCTTATAGAAATCCTAAATGCCTATAGACACCCTTACTAGGTTCCTGAGTGACCCCTAAATAACAAGGGTACCCTTTTTCTTAGTCTTCGGTTTTAATAAGGAGACCCCCAAAATATAAAGGGCAAAAGGGTACTACTCAGGAACATAGAAAAAAACCCTACACCCTAAACCCTAAACCCTAAACCCTAAGGGCGCATTTTTCCCTCGCTCGCTCGCGCGCGATGTGCGGAGGGCCACCTCGGTCTTCGGCTCGCGCGCAGTGACGGGCCCGGGCCGGGGGAGCGCACCGCGTGAGCTCAGGATGTCCGTTTTACGGTCTAGGGTTAGGGTGTTTAGGGTTTAGGGCTTAGGGGTTTAGGGTTTAGGGTTTAGGGTTTAGGGTTTTAGGGTTTAGGGTTTAGGGTCTACTAAGCTGACTTCTGAACCCCTCCTAAAAGTTAAACTTTTAGCCGCCTTATTATGGTTCATATAGAAACCCAAAAAGTTAAAGTCCTAAGAGCCAACCAGAAAAATGCCAAGTCTAGAATTTAGAGGGTTTAGGGTTTGAGGTGCCGGTAAAAAAAAATGTGTGGGTCGGGTTTAGGGTCCGCCGACCCTGGCGGCGTGTTGGATGGGTCTCGATGCGATGGGTTTGGAGGTGTTAACCTTCCTTTTTCCCTCCTCCCACACCAAAATCCCGCAAACCAGGTGCACCCCTCCAGCGAGCACATTTCAGGGGCCTAGGGGGCTCCCCTGGCCCCCCCTGCCCTCAACCCCTCCCCCGCCCCTCCTCCCCTCCCACCGAAACCTGCTAAAAACTCGAAGACTGCAGTCGACAACTTCTCAAACCCTAGACCCTGAGTCCTGACCGCATGAATACCTACACCCCAACCGCAAGACCAACCTCCTTTTAACCCAGACCTCCAAGCCCCCCAAACCCGCAAGC
>CAJNDV010001055.1:4048-15385 GCA_905221635.1 Symbiodinium sp. CCMP2456
GTAGTAGTAGTAGTAGTAGAAGCAGGAGTAGTAGTAGGAGTAGTAGCAGGAGTAGTAGGACAAGGAGTAGCGGAAGCAGTAGCAGTAGCGGTAGCTGTAGTAGCAATAGCCCTAGCACTAGCACGAGCACTGGTCGTCGCGGCGTCGTCGTTGTCAGTACTCAGCACTCTGTAGTCAGTAGTAATTAGGTAGCAAGTACCCGCAGCAAGTAACAAGCAGTTAGTAGTAGCAAGTTGTCAGCATTACCAGTCAGTTGTAACCAGTAGTAAGCGATGAGTAGACAGTAGCAAGCGGTCGTACCCGCACTAGTCGTCGCTGTTGTCACGGCCGCCGTCCTCGTCCTGGCACATCGCGCGCGCCTAATAAAGGGGCCTAAATCATTAGAACAGGGTCTCGGAAAAAATACGGAACCCTAAGGATAATACAGCATAATCCACAACAAGATAAAAGACTTATAAAGAATAATTTACGATTATGGGGGTTCCTCACTATAGTTATAGTATAATGGGCCCCAAAACCCTATTCTAATTATTCGGGCCCCTATATTATAATGAATATTTTACGATAATAGACCTCAAACCCTAAACCCTAAACCCTGACCTCATCAGCCAAGTGGCGTTCAGAGGATCGGCCTCCATTGAGTCGGCCCACACGGCCACCTGGGTCGAGTCTTCAGAAATTTCCTGGGTGCCTTTCAAAAGGTTCTATAAGGGTCCTATAAGGGCTTTAAAAAAACTCTATAAGGGTTTTATAAGGGTTCTATAAGGGTTTTTATAAGGGTTCCATGGGCTTCTAATATAGGGGCCTTATATTAATTTGAATAGGGTTTTGGGTTGTTTTATACTATACTTAAAATAAGGAATGGCCAAAATAGTATAGGTAATTATTAAGGCCCCTGTATCATGTGGGTTGCAGAGGTTCTACAAGGCTTTACGGCCTGAAGGTTTAGGGCCTTAGGAGTTTGTTCTGCAACATGAAGTTCTTCTTGAAATCAAGACGTTGGGGTCCGTGTCGATGGGGACGTGAGAGCATTCCGGTTACTTACATCCCCCGTTGGAGTAGCTGCTCAAAGTGTTGTTTAAACCCTAAACCCTAAACCCTAAATCGCGGTGAACAGAAGAACTCGGATAGCAACGGTCAGGTCCCAGCCATGCCTATGCTTTCCTGCGTAAAGGCCTTCCGGTCACAGCTACTTGGAGGTTCATGGGTAGCGTTAATATGGAAGTTTCTAAGTAGAGTCACTATAACTATAATTACAGCCCACATTAACGGACTTATGACATCACCTAAACCCTAAACCCCTAAACCCTAAACCCTAAACCCTAAACCCATATGGAAGTTTCCGAAATTAAAGGGTACCTTATTTTGGGGTCCTTATAATAAGGATCCTACTATTTAGGGTACTACATTAGGGTCCCCCTTTCGAAAACTTCCATATGGGTTTCTAAGTAGAGTCACTATAATCACAGCCCACATTAACGGACTTATGACATCACCTAGAACTGCCCATGAACCTCCAAGTACCACCTGTTCCATCACAGCCATTCTGTTGACTAGTCTCACTGCCAACAGACAAAATTCGAAACACCACTTTGCAAATAATTGCCTTCATTTTACCTGGAGGAATACTTGAGACCGCAGCGATTAAACGCAGAAACCCCAGAAACATGTTACAACAGTCAACAGCAGGAATGGCGGCTGAAAGTTAACATCAAAGACACTCAGGTAACCCTCAACCCCTAAACCCCCTGAGCCCTAAACCCAAAACCCGAAACCCTAAACCCCTAAACCCTGAACCCTAAACCCCTAAACCCTAAACTCTAAACCCTGAACCCTGAAAAGTGTCGCTCTTGCAGCCGGAGATCTGTGCAGCGCGTAAGGTAGCCTCGGGGACCCAGCTTCCGGGTAACCGCTGCAGACAAGACGATTTTTGTACTGTAGGGGCCTTGGGTACGGCCCCCAGTCTAGAAAAGGGCTACTATTAAGGGCCTAATATAACCATAATATGAATATTATCCAACTGTTACTGACTGAGGGCAGTAGCCAACAGGGGCCTTAATAATTAAAATAGGGTTTTGGGGGTTCCTTTCAAGGGCTCCTTAAAGGGTTCTATACGGGCTACTATAAGGGTTTAGGGTTTAGGGGCCTGAATAATTAGAATAGGGTTTTGGCGCCCTTTATACGATAAATATATCAAGGAACCCCCAAATTTTTGTAGGCTCAGGGGCTAATGGTTTTGGGTTCAGGGTTTCGGGGTTTGGGGTTTAGGGTTCAGGGTTTTGTAGACCGTTCCTCCAACTCACCCAACATTTAGGGTTCAGAGCTGAGGGAGCTTAGGCCCTACGAGTTACCGTACACCGCAAGCCCCAAGGCCCTGTTCCCTTGTGTACCACAATGCAAGCTGATTGGTCCGTAACAAAGTTCCAGAAAAATTGTACCCAAAACCATGGCCCATTTTGATTTTGAAGGCCGAACCCTGAACCCTATAAAACTGATAGCAACCCTTGCACAGTAATCCTGTTCGAAGTCTTAGCGCTGTTTTTGGAACACACTGGTCGAGATGACTCCGTAAAGCAGAGGTGGCGGCGTTTTTTTGGGTTTGGGGTTAAGGACTTAGGGCTCAGGGTTTACGGGGTTTAGTGTGTAGGAGCTAAGGTTTAGGGTTTTGGGTTCAGGGTTTAGAGGTTAAGGGCTGAAGGGGTTTAGGGTTCAGCGTTTAGGGTCTAGATTCAGGGTTCAGGTTTTGGGTGCAGGAGTTTGGGTTTAGGGTTTAGGGAAGTTAGTAGGGGCTTGTATGATTGGTCTTGCAAGGGCTCAGGGTTAGCATATGTTAGCATGTGGGGTGCACAAGGTTTTGAGGACCTCAGGAGGTTTTATCGAGCTCAGTGGTTCAAGGGTCTAGGGTTTCTAGGGCTTTGCACTTTTAGGTGTTAGAATATCAAGTGCACTTGCAGGTTGAAGGGTTTTGCTGGCCTTAACCCTAGACCCTCAACAAACCCTTTAGGCCCTAAGCAAAGTATTAGGGATTTTGGTTCGAGGGGCTTGCACCTGTGAGGGTTGAGGGCTTCAATGCCACGGGATCAGGGAAATACAGGTCTTATTAGTCCAGGGGCTCCGCAAAACTTTCTTGCGGCTATAAACTCCCTGAAGCTAAAAGCCCAAAACCCTAAACCCTAAACCCCTAAACCCTAAACCCAAACCCTAAACCCTAAACCCAAACCCTAAACCGTATGGTTTCTTTCAGGGTAATTGCTCCGGACGAGGAGCGAAGGCGCTCGAGGACGAGCAAATACTCAGCCCGGACTTTCCGGGCTTGCTTCCTCGCGGTTTAGGGTTTAGGGTTCGCAGGAAAGGAAAGCGCGTGAATCAAATCGACAATTGGGGCTGTGTAATGTAGGGGCCTTAATAATTAGAATAGGGTTTTGGGGGTTCCTTATTATAAGTATAAATTCTAATATAATATACCCAAAACCCTCTTCTAATTATTGAGGCCCCAAAATTAGGTTTTACGCGTTTAACATTAAGGCTTTGGGGCTTCGCCATTGCGATTGAGAGGCAGCGGGTTCTGGGCCTCTTTTGATCTGAGCACTCAAAACGAAAGCTTTAAGGCACCAAGTCCTCAAATCATCCGGGGATGCCTGTTCCGTGCCTCGGTGCACATGCAGTAAGTTCCAGCTGAAAGGCTCAGTCGGGAGGGTTTGGTAATGGTTTTGCCATGGGATGGCAATGGCGCATGGCGATGCAGAGATGCACGTAAAGTTTCTATAGGTAGCCAGGGGTGGTGTTGATTGGTGGACATCCCATCTCATGTTTCTGAGTCGGTCCGCTTGCATGACCACTACCGAGACAAAGGTCAGCGGTAGTAATCGTCGAAGACATTGTCACAGGCAAAGAAGCGGCAGCCGTCACGGTAGTTGTCGATAGCGCAGTGGTAGTGCCAACACGGAATACTTGTACTGGTGAAGCAACAACAATGAGGAATCATAGTAGTGACAGTCGTCGCAGGTCGTCATTCTCGTCGTCGTACTCAATGCATCGTCGCCGTGCTATTCATGGCTAATCGTCGCCTGGTTCTCGCGGTCGTCTTGGCTGTAATCGTTGTTGTCGAGCATCGTGGAAGTTGCGACTGGCAGTGGTAGTCGTAGCAGAAGCAGCAAGTTGTAACCCTCATTGTCAAAACCCCCAGACCCTAATCCCTAATCCAGAAACCCTAAATCCTTCTATGTTTTGCGTAGATATATAGCTCCAATCGATTGCATTCCCGAGTAGCCTGTCGGAGAAATCCCCGAAAAGGCTGCCTCGGTGGGCTTCGAAGCCAGGCGGCATTGTGGTTATTTGGTGCTTAGGGTAGAGAGTTGAGGGGTTCAGGGGTTTCTATCCTCATAATATAGGGTTTAGGGTTTAGGGTTTAGGGTTTAGGGTTTAGGGTTTAGGGTTTAGGCATGTTTAGGTTTTCATTTTTAGGGTTTAGGGTTTAGGGTTTGGAGGTTAGGGTTCTGCACAACAGGTGAAATAAGCCTGGCCTCCTGTAGTGTAAACCCTAAACCCCTAAACCCTTAAATACCCTAAACCCTACGATATTCTACTCGAATCCCCAAGCTTTAGGGATGTATCATGCGCGGACCTCTCACTTCAGCTCTTCGATTCTCGCGGATACTGCGCAACCTCATGTAGGGGCCTTAATAATTGGAATAGGGTTTTGGGGGTTCCTTATTGTAGTTATGGTATAATATAACCCAAACCCTATTCTAATTAATTATTCAGGCCCCCATATTATGGAACTGAAACTGCTGCCAAGGAGCAATGTCGGCAAGGGCAAACAGTTGAGTTGCTACCGTCTGTGCATGTTGGCATAGCTCCTTCCGCGACTTGCTCAGCTGCACAGCACGCCGCTGAAGGATAAAGCGGTAAGGGGATTGGAGAACTACCGGCTCCACAACCCTAAACCCTAAACCCGAAACCGTGGACCACACAAGGTGTGCATGCAGTGCGAGGCTGCAAGCAGGCATTCGCCTCCATGGTGTTTGGGTTGGTTTCAGGTTCCAAGTTTAGGGTTTAGGGTTTTAGGGTTTAGGGTGGCACAGAGAGCTGCAAGTGCAAGAGCGAAAAGCTACATGCGGGATGGATGCTAAACCAAGGTACATTGAAAATGCAGAAACTGCGTATGAAGAGCCGGGGTAGTAACAGCGACGGCCATGGTAATGGTGGTGATGGTGATAATGGTGGTGGCGCTGTTGCTGCTGATGATGATGATGATGATGATGATGAATGTGCGCTGACGGTGAGGAGGAGGAAAAAAAACAGGAGGAGCACGACGAGGAGGATGAGGATATGGCAGTGATGGTGGTCATCACGTTGTGATGATGCGCATGACGATGATGAGGAGGAGGAGGATGGTGACGATGATGATGATGATGATGACGATGACGACGATGATGATGATGACGAAAACTACGATGATGAATATGAGGATTATGACGACGATGATGACGATGGCCATAACCATGAGGATTACCACGAGGATGACTAGAAGGGCGGCGACGAGGAGGATCATGATGACGATTATGACAGTGCTGATGATGATGTTGAAGATGGTGCTGCTTCTGGTAATTAGTGGCGAGGTCTGTGAAGGCACTTCGAGGATTCAGATTATGGTATGACTAGGCTGAAAGAGCCGGCGGAAAGCAAGACCAGACTCACTTGTAACCACAGAGCTTACTTGTGACTGATGCTACGATCAGCAAGTGCGAGCTCAAGTCCTCGATCCATGGTAGAATTTGCCCAACGGCCACTGCCAAGTCCTGACTGGGATCCAAACTAAACGATTGCGAGTTTTAGGGTTAAGGTTAAGGGCATAAAGCTGGACTTGTGATGATTCTCGTTTGGTGGTTCTACGCAATGCAGGCGTTGTGACGGTTCTGCATCCTCACTTCCAACCTCGACTAAAGTCCTGAAAGCCACAGAACAGAAAGGACTACTGCGAGCCTGCCTTCTGCATTCACGAGAGAGTGTCGCGAGCCTACGAGCACAATCACATCGGCAAGTACAAAATGCGCAATATTGCCTGAGCCAGCAAGCCTAAGTCGACGTAAAATGTCGACACATCTGATTACCAGCGTTCTTCGGTTCCTGAGGGCTTCCTCTAGGTTTTGTCAGAACGTCCACAACCCAAACCCACAAACGAAAAACCCCAAACCCTGACTGAACCCACACCTCAAAACCCTAGTCCAACAACTTTAGCCCTCTATACCAGCCCCACCTATAGTAGCCAAGCTGCTTCGTCCATTTCGCTCATGGAGTTCTGTGCCGAGAGCAACCGGCACATCATTGCCTCTCCTCTGTTGTTTAGGGCTTCGGGCTGAGAGCTTGGGTCGTCATGGAAGCACTCATCCCTGCTGCCTTAGTCTCTCCATCCCGCTCTAGAACTGCGGCCTCCAGCTAGTCTTAGGTTTAGGGTGGGGTTTACGGTTTATAGGAGAATTGAACGTCCTTCGCTCAAATACCGAGCAACAAGCAGGCTGCCTGCAATAACTTTGGACAACTCCCAGCATGCGAGGCCGTTCGGGTGTATTGTTACTCGTGTAATCAGTACTGGAGATGTAATTATTGGAACTTTCGTTCTGCACGTTATACTTCATTGCTATTATTATTATTATTATCATTATTACTATTATTATTATTATTATCATTATTATTATTATTAGTATTATTACTGCTATTATGTCTATTTGGGGAAATACAACTCTTGCTCGGCGCATACTTTCCGGCCCAGCGTCGAAAGTTGCACAAGTCCTGGATGAGATGCCTGGAAGCTTCGGGCTTCTGGGCGTCGGAAACCCGTTGTTTAGGATTTAGGGCCTTGCCTGAGCGCTAATCCAATAATAATTGGGTAGTTCTCTAAATTAGGGTCCCTTTTAGGGTCCTTCTCATAAGGGTGCCGTCCTAGATTGGGGACCTAGAAAGGTACCCTAATTTAGAAAACTACCCAAGTACTAGTTACTACACTGCACCTACCTACCTACTGACCTACCTCCCGCCCTCCCTGCATACTTACCTTACCTACCTACCCACCGACCCACCGACCTACCGACCTACCTACCGACCTACCGGCGAAGACGACACGCCACTATGACTACTACGACTACTACAATAACTACTACGACCACCACCACCACCACCACCCCCACCCCCACCCCCACCACCACCACCACCACCACCACCACCACCACCACCACCACCACCACCACACCGCTGCTGCTGCTGCTGCTGCTGCTGCTGCTACTACTACTACTACTACTACTACTACTACTACCGCCGGTTCAAGAAGCTTACCGGGCATGGAGGTCTAGGAAGGTCTAGGATCTTAGTATAACCCTCAAACTATCCTTATAGGATCTTAGTAGAACCCTGAAAACTAGCCTTATAGTCTATAGTAATTATCAACCCGAAGTCCTAAAGCCCTAGACCCGGTTATATGGAAATACCTTGGGCTCGAGTCGAAAGGATATCGAGTTTAGGGCTTCGCAAGAACCTTTGAGCCGCCCCGTGGACTATAGGGGCCTTACGCATAAGGAGAGGGTCATATCATGTTGTATACTTCAAGGGCTATACCCTCAACCCTAACCCTAAACCCCTAAACCCCTAAACCCTAAGCCCATCATGTTGTATACTTCAAGGGCTATACTACAAGAACTCTGCAAGGCTTTGAGGCATGCGAGGTCTGAATGAATCGAGTAGGGGATGCGGCATGGAATTTGAGTAGATTTCTAGTAATCAGGCTGTACAGGGGATATTCTTAAGCGAAAATCTTCAGACCCCAAAATGCCCTCAAAAAAACCCTACTGGAGGGCTTGAAAGACACTGTCAACCGATTCTGAACACCTATAGAGACCGTAGCCCAAACCCTAAACCCTAGTACACCCTGCGTTGGCTGCCAAAGCACAGGCTCTCCCTGGGTGAGTTTGAATATCCACTCGTCGACATGGAAGCCTGGGAAAGGGATGAACAGACTGGGCTCAACATACGGGCCTTGGCAACAAAAAGAATGCTTTGGGGTATATGATAGATAGCTACTAGTGTAGTAAGAAACCCAAGGGGCTGGTATCGGCAAATATTTTCGCGCCTCTATATATATATATATATAAACAACGGTTTAGGATCTACGGTTGCTGAGCCTCCATAAAAGGATCACTGTAGTTCTCTAGGGTCGAGGAACTCGGGTCTGTAGGGCTTAGGGTCTAGAGTCTTGAGATTTCGGTGTAAGATCTGGGATCTAGGGTACTGCAGGAGGGGAGTTTAGGGTATATAGGGCTTCCGTAAGGCTTCCATAAGGTATATAGACCTTCTATCAGGCTCCTATAACGGTAACTACCCACCTGAACATGTCCTAGACTGGGATCTAGGGTACAAGGGGCAAGGTTTCAAGTTTAGGATCTGGGTTTGCAGGTGTATGAGCGAGGCTTAGAATTCAGGATCACACCCAAATGCGTAGCAAAGGGCCCGACTTCCAAGCAGAAGAGTGGTAACCAGACATTGCTTCAGGCTGCAATGCTTTGAAAATTTGTCATCCCAGGCCTAAGCTCCCATTTGTAAGGCTAAAGCGGAAACTGAAAAACATGTGTCGGGGCTGCATGGCTATGGCCGCAGCTCACGCAGCACTCCTTGCGCGGCGGGTGCCGCAGATTCCGATCAATGCATGCTTCTACCCCAACACTCTCCCTAAACCCTAAACCCTAAACCCTAAACCCTAAACCCTAAACACTAAGCGAGGAACCCCTGGGGCCAAGTGAAAGTGCTGGCTGAGAAAAGAAGCAGCTCCTGAGGCACGTTTGCAAATCTTGGAACATCTTAGCTTGGGAAAGGCCATTTCAATAGCTGAGGCGTCGAGCTTAAAATGGGCCATAATAATGCTGAACTCATCTTAAAATAGGCCATAATCCTGAACCCTTCCCCTGAACTGCGCACCCTAAATCCGTAGATTCCAACCCCGACGCACCAGAACTGCGCACCCTAAATCCGTAGATTCCAACCCCGACGCAGCATGACACCCTAACACACCCCTGTTTGGGCCCCAAAGCTCCTAGAGCACCCCTAGAAAACCATCATAGACTCCCTGTAAACCCTTCATAAAACCTTTGGGGGGTTCAGGGTTTAGGGGTTCAGGGCTTAGGGTTTAGGGGCTATAAAACCCTCATGAAGATCCTTACGAAACCCTTACAAAACCCTCCGAGGAAGACCCCTCTGAAAACACATTGACTCCGCCTTTTCTCTAAAGCCCGTCGGCCGAGCCACAAGACTTCCAGCATCCGTGCCGACGAATGTGGACATGGCATCCGAGTCCTTCAGGGTTTAGGGTTTACGGTTTTGGGGTGTTAGTAGAGTTTACTTGCGGCTTTGGGTTTTTGGGTGTTGGGTTTTGGATTTAAGCTTTAGCAAATTTAGTGTGCTTGTATAGGTTATTACACCAACTTGCTCATGTTCCCGTAGGTGTGAACCGGCTTGACTCCTTGAAGATGTCGATCGGAAATACGATGCGGCATGTTCGTTTCAGCTCGGTTTACGGTTCGGAGAGGGTTGGGGGTTGGGGTTCATGTAGAGTTTGAGCCGGATCATCCACACCTGTGAGACCCTATGTATTGCAGCACCCATGAAGGCCTGCGGCCTTAACCTCTATAGCTGAGCAAGAAAGCCCTAAATCTCTCAAGGCCCTAAGCCTGGACACACGCCCTCGAAAACAAAAAAACAGGGGCCTTAATAATTAGAATAGGGTTTTGGGGCCCACTATACTATAATCATAATCAGGAACCCCCAAACTAGTATAGGTACTTATGTCGGCCCCTATACTGGGCTTTGAAGTAACCAGGGGGAAAAAAGTATAGACTTTTATTTCATAATGGTTCCTTTAAGGAACAGGTCCCCAAAAAAAGTATTAAAGTATGGTACTCCAAAGCCCAGTATAGTAGCCCCAAACACAAACTCCCGACCCGCGATTCACATGGAGCGCCTTGGGCCCTGGCAAAAGCAGAAACCAAGCTTGCAAATGGTTTAGGATTTAGGGTTTAGGGTTCAGGGTTCAGGGTTTAGGGTTGAGGTTTTAGGGTTAGTGGTTGTCAAAATCATGGTCCCTTTTTGGGTCCGTAATACACTCCGGCACCTAATATTTAGGGTACCCAAAAAAGGGACCCTAATTTTGACAACCGCCCAAATCCACAAAGTCGAATACAGGGGCCTTTGCAACTAGAATAGGGTCCTAAACTTTAACAGACCCTCAACCCTAAACCCTTTAACAACAACGGAAGCCCAAAGCACGCACTCTGAACTCAAGGCGTCACCTATATAAAACCCAATTTGCCAATGAAGCCAACCCTAAACCCCCAAAGCCCTACGAACCCCATAATAACCACCCGATACCCCCCAAATTCACATAGTTGTAAGTCCCCAAAACCCGAGTTTCGTTTGATGTAGGGACCGAAACGACCCTAAGTCCCGAGAAGGCTGCCTCGTAGTACATCTTGACGGCCGCCGGTGCGAAGTCTTCGAGACCCGGCGGTGGGCGAATCGGGAGAGACGCCTTCCAAAGGGTGCTGCCGGATTGTATTGGGCTCTAGTGCGCAAGCACAGGCGGTATTTCCAGGACATTCTGACTAAGTCTGATACTTGGGATTGAGGCTACGGTTTAGGGTTTAGGGTTTCGGAGACTTAGGGCTACTGCCAGCATTTGCCCATATGACCGGCTCAGTAAACTAAGGAACCCGAAGAAGACTCAAAGAGGTCTACTCACTTCCCCAATGAGCCAGGGAAATAAAAGGTTAAACTTTCAGAGTACTACTAATTATAAGAAGCCAAAAAAGTTAAAGGTTGGATATTGGGAAACCAAGTCTAGCAGCATCCTGAGTACCAACCCTCCCAAAGTAAAGAAGCCCGTGCATAACCAAAACTACCGGGCTCTGCACCCTCAACCCTCAGGCACAGGATTTAGGGTTTTGGGGTTTCGGGTTTAGGATTTGGGCACCTGAAGGGATACAGACTTTAAAATCCCTCCCTCAACAATAACCCCAAACCGTAAACCTCCAAAATATAGGCTGAGGTTTCGGTTTGAGGGCGTCACCCAAACCAAAAGACCTTGCAGAAACGTCAGAGACCCGTTATAGAACTCCTATAAGATAGTTGTGGCGCCCTTTCATAAAACCTGTGGGGGGACCATCCAGAACAATCTACACCAGGAGTTTCTGAAAAAACACAGGACCCCGATTCGGAGCCCTACGTAACAGGCTCATTGAATGTGCCCTAGAGTCCAACATCAAAATCCCTACGAACCCTAAACCCTAAACCGTTTGA
>CAJNDV010001056.1:0-15745 GCA_905221635.1 Symbiodinium sp. CCMP2456
GATGGATGGGCGTGACGAAGTTGTAGTGCTATGGGATCGTGCCTTTATGCCTGCGTCGTCATCAAGTTGGGTATCCCTTTTTGCCTGGTTTCCCAAAGAGTTTTCGATTTCTTCCTGTCAGCGATGGGTTGTTGCGCGCGCGCCTACTTCGCACCAGCTTCCAGAACCGACCAATTTGTCCAAGTCCTCTCTCTTCCGGCGATACACAATGCAGCCTTTTCATGCTAGCAGTGTGCAAGAACACTGAAAGGTTCATGTTTCACGTCACGTGGTTGCATTGCATTCTGGGAAGCACATCTCACACATCGCATAGTTACACCTGCGAGGAGCTCTATCAAGGCAGAAACTGCGTGGCACTTCAGGCCGACAAGTGTTATGCAGATTCTGTATCTGTATCTATCTGTCTGTCTGTCTGTGTATCTGTCTCTCTGTGTGTGTTTGTGTCTCGAAAAACTGCCTGTACACGTGTATCTGCGCATGGGCCGTTGCCAGGCGGTCATGTCTATGTGTGCTTTGTTCTGCTAGGCTGCTAGGCAGGCGCATGCTTGTGGTCTTCCGATGCTGGCATGGCATAAGTAGCCGCCCGGCCATACATGTCGGCGCACACGTGCCCTCCTGCGTCCAGTGAGAGCAAGTCAGGAGCGAGTCACCAGCACGGCTCACTGATGGACGAATAGGCCAACAAATGCACAGGCCTTCTCGTTCTGACAACTGCGCGAGGTTTCTGCATGTGCAAACTCAGACTTATATTGACATGTCTCGTGTCAGGTAGGTCCACCCGATACACGGACACAGGCATGCAGCCTTCCGAGACTCTCTGCATGCGTCCGAAAACTCAGTGAAGCAAGTGGCATGCAGAACAAATTTTCAGACTTTGCGCCGCTTGTGAAACTGTTGACTGCAACTGCAACCATCTGGTTTCAGAAATGGTCGCAGTGACTGCAGAGAAGTTGTTCCGCATCAGGATCTGCTTGCAAAGCTCTCCGATCACTACTATTTGGGTTATGGGTGTAGGAAACACCTCATTGCTACTACTGCGATGACTGCTCTCATTACTATGCATGGTGGTGTTAGTTGGTACTGCTCCAGACTCTAGATTTAGCCGGCTGTTTCTTTGCAGCACCCCAAGCGTAGGTTTCAGAACTACCTGGTCTGCCCACATGCAATGAAAAGCCGCTGGCCGATAAGACCACTTCTCTTGGCGGCAGGTAGTGTCCCGCAACAGCATTGTCTGGGCACTGCATGTACAGTATGGTAACCGGTTCTCTGGACACATGAGACAGGGCACGATTGAATTCTCATCCGAAGCGCTTCGGGATGTACTCTCGATGTCGTTAGGGGCCGAGACGGTAAGCAAAATCAAGAACCTGTCTTGACTAGTGCTACAGAGGCTGCCGCACACTTGCCTCTCTCGCGGCCCCGAGTTCATGCGAAGTACGGTTTAGCAATACTTATGTTGGAGGTGATTCAGGGGATGCGATAACGACTCCACCTCATGTCGGCTGCCTGCTGGCCCTTGGCGCAGAACCTGTTTGCTCCGCAGCTTCCCGCGACTCCGCAGGAACCTCACCAGCTTCGTCCACTGTCTCCAGCGGCTGGACGACCTTTGGACTTGCTTTTTGGTGTTTACAGGAAATGCTTATCAACGAGAACGGCCAAACCTCTCTGGAGCTCCGAAGACCTGTGCTATTGGCCCCGGAAGACACATTTGTTTTACAAGGCCCGATAGAGAATTGCGAGGCTCGGACTGGGACTCTCCGGAGGCGAGGCGAGGCAGCGAGGGTTCGGGGTTCAGGGTTTAGGAACTATGTTCCTTGGCTCAGCGAATAGGGGACAGGGGACCCAACAAACCACATCAACATCAGGATTCCCAGTGTTAGACGCCCTGACAATGAACTCGAACGATCCCAGATGCAAGAATTGCCCGACTCATAGTCATCTGGTGTCTTCGGGATCTTCCTGAGCCCCTGAGATCGTCTAGAACCCCACTCATCCTTCGGCCTATAGTTAGAATGGGGTTTTGGGGGGTATGATACTATAACTATAATAAGGAACCCCCAAAACAGTATAGGTTTTAGGGGGGCGGCCTCCATGGAGCCTCGTCTGGGCTTGGGCTGCTCCCAGGGTGCCAATCGAAGAGGCTTCTTCGGCTCCTCGGGTAGAAGACCTCACCGGAGATGTCTCCAGGTCTCCACCGAAGAGTCTTCGATGGCTCTTAGTGTGACGTCTTCATGGTAGGACTCTGTTTTGAGGACTGTCGGGAAGGAAGCTGCGATAGTAGTTCGGTCGTTGACAACTTGACCGGGATACTCTTGACCTCGGGCATGCATATCTAGGTTGAGACAAGGCATGAAGGCCGGATGTGTCTGCTTACCAACATTTGCCTGGAGGCTCTCTGAATCAAGGCTCCCGGTCTGAGGTTGAAGTAGAACTGCAAGAAAATTCCACATCAAACGTCCTAGACTGAACAGCTGGCTGTTGCTTTCTTTTCAACAAAAGTTGAGGTTGCGGATGTTCTCGTTTGCCCAGAAACCGACTGAGCTACTGGATGACCCTAAGTGTGCAATTGACCTTAAACCTTGTCGGTTGCGGGCTTCCCAGCCTGGATAAGTCGTACGCCGCTTCTGATCGCAATCGATGATAACCAGCTGTCTCTGTGCGGACTCAACCAGCGCCTTCTCTTGCCGAACCTTCAGGACTTGAGGGGCCCAAGCCCAGGGATCTGAGGCGTGCTTGAAGGAGGACGACAGTCTGGTAAGGAGAACCGTCAGGCCGAATATGCCCCGCTCCCCCCGACATGCAAGTGCGATGGTTGTAACCAGAGATGGACACGACTTGTCTACAGAAACTAAACAGTCGGCACGACAAACCTCAATTTTAGAGCGCCAGGAATTCTGCACCAGCGCCCGCAAAACCATTCCAGGTAAAGAGTCTCGCGCACGAGCCAGGTTCACTTGCAAGTGCAGATGGGCTGAGAAGGCGCTTGTCTGCGCTTGTGCTCAAGGTGGCATATGCACGGACCCTTGGCCACTGGGCCTGTACCCCAAATTCCGATGCATTGAACGTAGACGCACCTCCCCGCCCACACGGCCCCCTCCGTCCCAAAAACCAGAACACGGGAGGCCTCGCTGTGTGACCGCTCGATCAGCTCCTCGGCACAATGCTGGCCGATGAAGTTCAAACGCCTCAGTTGCCGTTCTGACGACGAGACCTTATATTCGCTTTAAAGCTAAATGATATTATAACATACTATAACCCCAAAACCATAAAACCTAAACCCTGACACTCACGATTGCTTATTGAGAAGTCTTAAGTACACACAGCGATTCTCGGATCTTGGCTCTTCTAAGAGGACAGCACAGCATGTGGGGAGGGCTGAGGGAGGCTGGAGTCTGAAGGAATATGAATTTAGGGTTTTTTTTTGACACCTCTTTTCCACCTGCCTTGTTAGTTAGGTCGAATGCCACTTTGGCTGAGGCTGTTGCCGGCTGCCTTCAATCCAACCCCAAACTCTACAGCATACAGTTACCAATAGCGATCACAGCAGCCTCTGCAACCCTATCGGAGCAAGCTCAACAATAGGCAAAGCACAGATCCAAACTAGCAGCCAGCTTCCCACGAAACAAAACTCAACCTAACCTAACTCCGTATAGACAACCCCTGGCCACCAAGCTCAATCTCGAATTAGCGCCATTTAGGGTTTAGGGTTTAGGGCTAAGTTCATCTCAGTTTGCATCCGGCTTAGGCTTGTAAGATCTTGTAAGGCTTAGCCCTTTTGCGGCAAAGTCAACCGACTTGGCCTGTCAGCTCCAGTGCATGTTCTGGTTTATCCCAAGACCTGATGAAGTGTCTCATGAGGTGCTTTAAATTTCTAAGGCAATCCTCAGTTCGGCTCAGTTGGACAAGGGCTTCAAGGTAACGTTATTGCTCGAATCCCAACGAGGTCGATTCACCAAAGCGAAATTTTGTGGCCGGGCCACTCCTGAATCTCATCGGCCTCTCAGGGTGCACATGCTTTTTCGCGGTGTGTTCTTGCATCTCTCATTCTGGCGACGGTTGAGGGGATGGTGATGTCAGGTTCAGGTCCTCCTGCGTCATGTCTTCACCGCCATCATCTTCGTCACTGTCGCACTCCAGATATTACTGGGTCTGCTGCTGCTTCTCTTGTAGCTGCCGGCCGACGCTGGCAGATTGATCGGTATTGCTGTGTTTGTTGTTAAAGCAGCTGCTGCTGCTGCTGCTGCCGCGGAAGCGGTTGTTGCCGTTCGCGTTGTGGTTGTAGTTGGTCTTTACTGCCAGGCCGGCCACTCCAAGCGCCCTCCATGCCCTACATAGAGTGAAACATCACTGCGAAGCTGTCCATAAGTACATGCGTTAAGCAGAAAGGCGAGGCAAAAGCCCCGTGGTCCAGCCCATGACTCGAGGAGAAAAGGCTCACGTAATCACATGACTGCCATTCCTCATCGTCATCATCATCACCATCATGACTATTGCTATCATTATCATGACCAGCAGCAGAAGCCCGATCTTCACCCGTTAAAGGAGCATTGCAGCAGTCATAAATGCGATCATGTTGTAGGAGCCTAAATAATAACCTATACTGTTTGGGGGCTCCTTTTTATAAATATAGTATAATGGGTCCCAAAAACCCTATTCTTCTTATTATTATTATGCTTATTATTATTATTATATGATTATTATATTAAGGCCCCTATATAGATCAAGGCCACCTTCTCGTTCAGCACCAGCAGCCTCCGGTTGAACACCAGGGCCCGACCGGACCTGACGGTTGCGAGCCCAAAAGGTGGGGGCCTAACAACTTCTGGCAGGATGATGTAGGGGCTTTAATTATCAGAATAGGGTTTTGGGGTATTTTGGACTATCATTTATACTAAGCAACCCCCAAAATAGTATAGGTAATTGTTTAGGCCCCTGCATTTTCTGCAAGAACCCATGGGGTCACAAGGCCTCACGGGCTAGTTCGAGCTGGTTCATGGATTCAGCGATTCCACTCCGACACTCGACCCTTGTGCCTCAATGAAGTTCAAAGAAGGGATGAGGTTTCAGGATCTCTTGGCTAAGTGATGATTTCAAGGGTTCAAGGTTGTGCCATGCGTGGCCCAGGGCTCAAAATCCAGAACTGCTGGTGTGTGCGATACACACACGAACAAACACAGGCAAACACACATATAGTGTTTAATGCTCCGCTCGCTCAAAGAGATAGGTGTGTGGGTTGAGAGTCGTCTTGGGTCTTACAATGGTTTCAATATTTCCAAAAATGGTAGAAGCCGTGATCCTTCTGCCTTGTCCAGGTAGCTACCTGAGGCCCGTCCAAAGGTCAGGCGAGCGGCTGCTTCTGTGCAAGACCGATCAAGCGAACGACTTCGGAACCCAGGGCAGGTCCTGCAAAAAAGAGGTAATAACAGGTCACGGTTAAACGTTGTCTTTGGGGCAGGTGAAATGGATTCAGGAGCATTAGCTCATTGTTTGTGGAACTGCGATGAAGGGTTAATACTGTTTCGCTATTACGTTTGTTCTTTTGGAGGGCAAGCAAGAAGAATTTCAGGATGTGTATGTCGTCGCTTCTGGTGTTGTAAGAACGTGAACACGGGGGTATGTAGGCAGGCAGGAAGAATTTGTTGATATTGCTAATTCATTACTACTTGCCTGGATGGTAAAGACTTGGTGCTGTCTCGCTATGACGGTTTCTCTTCTTCGTTGTATGGTGAGGCGCCCAGGCTTGCTGGGAGGTTTGGGAATTGATGGGTAGGATGTACAAGTCAATAATACGGCTTCACGACTACAGCTGTAAAAGAGAGATGTGTGTGTATTTTCGCATGTGGGGCAAAAGCTGAGTAGAATGTTGTCCTTACAATTTGTGGGATGGCTGGGTTTATGGGCAAGCAAGAAAGCCTGCAGCTTCTTGGTGATAGGGTTTAGCGTGACCTCGGCCATGCAAAACCTATAGTCGTGCGTTTGCGGCGTAGGTTGTGGGATGTTTCTAGAATATTTCAGGGATTCGAGGGTCATTAATCCGCTTCTTGCTTGTTTCCAGGCTAGTTCCTCTCATTATAATGAATGGTGATACGGCCAAAGCCCGCCTTTCATCTTCCGCAAGCCCGAGACGAACTCCTTGGGGCTGATGGAACCACTCCTGCGGGGCTTCAGGGGTCTCCCTACTCACTCGAGCAATGCAAGCTTATAGGGTTTTGAGGCTGACGCTCGGACAAGTGCGGGCAAGGTTTGAAGACGAGGCTAAGCGAAAAGTTGTTGAGGGGGCCAGGAACCCGCCTCCTCTGGACAAGCATCCTTGTGGGTTTCAGCACTCGCAACTCGGCAAAGAAAAGCGACTACAAGTCTGTCTAGGGTCTGGTAGGGCTGTCCGCTATTCTGGTTTTGAAAGATAAGGGCTTGCAGGTGCAGGGATTTCGGCTTTGGGGATTTAAGGCTAAGGCGGGGGGGAGGGAAGCTGCCTACCAGAAAAGGGCGGGTCCCGTCAGCATCCATGAGCTCAAAGAGGAGCTCCATTTCGTCAAAGCCTGTCGAGACAGATACAGAAGTAACGTTAAATCTTTCATTTCAGCCTATAGGCTGAAGAAGATCTATGGACCAGCAAGTCAACCGAAACGGCAGCCCTACATTCTTATGCCCCGCACACTAACACCCAAAACCGTGGAATCTTGCCAAGAAGCAAAAGTTGAGCAGCTTCATCTTCTCCTGATGCAAAAGATGGCAGAGCAGGCATGGGTCAAAATCATTCTCTTCTTGGAAGCTCTCATTATATTAAGGATCCTAGTAGAACCCGGGTTTCTGAAACCCCTGCAACAACTGCCAAACATGAAAGCTGATGATTCCCTCTCGGACCTATCACAACTGATTCGATTTAGAGGCACCCGTTTCTATCAACATCTTGGTTGCTACACCAGGAGAATTGAAAAGGTGGGTGAGGCTCTGCAGCAGGCTGACCCGAACCTGGTGGTGAAACTCTCTTGCATCAGTGAAGAAAAATCGAAGAACTTTATGCTGTAAACTTGGGTCAAAAAACTGGAGACTCTCCCGGAGCTTTATCTTTCCAATCCAATCCGCCAATCAAGCAAGTCTCTACCATAGTCTTCGTGCGGATCACCTTCTTGAAATCCTGGCGGGACACCACAGGACGCTTGAAGCTGCAGTCATGGCTCTCTTGAGGAATCTGTCTTTAAGTACTACACCCACCGACCATGTCGAAATGAATCGCACAGTCCTTGTAGGTCAGTTCTCCGCCGCCTTCCTGGAATGCAGCTTTTAGTCTACGCGAGAGGAGGAAAGGGCGTCACTGGATTGTTCTTCACAGGCTTGCTCCAAAGAATCAGCCAAGTGGTGATGCAGGCTCAAGGCGGGGGTGGCAGGGCGAATACCGAGCAGTGCGGACCTGCTTCGTCAAGTTTTGCCTTGAAAACAGAGGCCACTCGTCAAGAAAGCCCAATGCGCTCGCTTGAAGAGCTTGGAAGATGTCGGAGTCAGTGCAGTGCAGCTCCGACGAGGGTGCTCGAACCGTTTTCGTGGAGCTTTGGGGAAGGTGGTTTGGGATTGCAAAGCCAGCCAACACAAGACATGCTGTAATTTTGATAGTGTCGGGCTTGCATCCATGGGTCCCCATCATCGCAGTATTCCGTTAACTCCTCCAGCATGGCTGCAAAAACCTTGCTCTCGACCTTTGCGAGGACCTCAAAGGCGGCGGTTGGGCTTCCCGAAAGGGAATGCCGATATTCCGTGCCGACTGTGGCATGTCCAGAAACGACTCCCGGCCTTGGCAAAGTTCACCCTGGTCTCGGCAGCAATGTTGACGATGTGCTCCACCATCACGGCCACCAGGATGTTGATGCACCCGAAGTTCAGGAAAATGATGGACACCCTGAGGCGGCAATGTACTGCTGAGCGACGACAGGCATTGAAAGGCCGACACACTTGTGCAGCCTAGGGGCACCAGCATTGCCACGGTTATGGGGGAGATCTCCATCAACGGCTGCCCCAATGTAGATGAGATAGCATCGACAGTGAAAACCTCCGGAGGCTTAGCTTGATGGGTTCAACATGATCCATGGATGCGGCCTGGAGCCATAGAGTCAATTACAGCTCAATGCCAATTAAGGGTCTTGCTGGTTCCTGATCTGTGTTAATTACAGATCTTTGAAGGCTTTGACACTAGAGGCTAAGTTGCTCGAGATGGGGCCAGACACGCACTTGCATCTCCGGAATCCTTGCACACGACATGCGTTTACGCGAGAAAGAGGCCCTGCGCCAGCTCTCCTTTCAAGGGAGCTGTAGGAAGCCTCCTAAAAACTAGACAATCTCACAGCACATGAACCCCAAAACATGCAAGAGCCTCTGCTGGGAACCTAACGAGGGCTTAGAGCAAACCTTCAAGTCTGCAATGCCACTCATCGGGCACGACTTCAAAGGATGCAGCAGTGGACATCTCCAGAAGCCCTTCCGCCTCTCAAACCCCTACACCCCAAAACCCTGTACACCAGACCCCCAAAATCCGAAAAGCTTAAAGCCCTGATACCCTAAACCCGAAAAGCTTAAAGCCCTGACCCCCAAAAACCCGAAAAGCTTAAAGCCCTGGTACCCTCAACCTGAAGGATCGTGAGCATGGATTTCCACAGTCCACCCACGTACAGATCTGCGCCGCTCCATTCCTGGTCGGCATTTTTCAAGGTGGGGTGGTTTTAGGGTTGTTTGGGCGAGTTTGGAGTTTTAGGAGGGATTCATGTAGGGGCCTTAATAGTTAGAATAGTTGGAATAAGGTTTTGGGGTATATTATACTATAGTTTTAATAAGAAGACCCTAAAATAGTATAGGTAATTATGTCGGCTTCTATATTAGGTAGGGTTTAGGATTCTAGGTTTCGGGCCATCCGTTCCAAGACTACGAGCTGCGTCGGGCTTGGAGGTTCTTCGGGCTTATCGGGACTCCGTGCCACGTCATATCGCACGGTCGACGGACATGATATCACGGAGGCCTTACTGAGGAGACTGAGGTTTGGGGGGATATCTACCCAAGCAAGACCATCCCGAATTATTCAGACCTCTGGGTTGGGCCCACGTGGCAGAGATTGAAGGTCTGGTGCTTGAAGGGAACATGAGCAATCCGCATTGGCAGGAACTTCGAAACTGGGAGCACACTTGGGTTGCCTTGCCTCAGGATGGCTTTCCCCAGGAACGGGGACCCCATACTTCGGATGTGCTCCAGCATCCAAAGATCACCTAACCCAACTGCGAACCTACATGCGCATGCAGTACTCGGGTGAGACCGGCAAGATCGACAAGATCACAAACCAATCCTGCCCCACGTAGTCTGACTTTGTCCGGGTCTCACAAAGCTATCTCAACGGGTGATTGGTAGACACTTCTTATAGCCCCCTAGATCTCCATGGTCCATCATCTAATTAATACAACGTACCAAAATATCCTTTTTCGAATGATTCGAGCACCCTCTGCGTCGGCAGGCGGCTCTTCGGATGTCACGGTCTTGCCCCACCATGGTGGTCACGATGACAGCAAACATAAAGAGAAAGAGGAAGAGTGCGAAACTGATCCAGACCTTGGAGTTGAGGGGTTTAGAGTCTAGGAGCTTTAGGGCTTCAGGATGAAAAAAGGCTTAGGGCCTGGGGTATGTTTGCCTTTGCTTGGGCTAAGTTGGCGCTGCAAGTTGCAGAAACCAAGTCAATGTCAAGCACCACCTAGGACCTAGGAGGACTGCCAGCTTCGAGTTGGCTCTTGATACTCCCGCCCGAAAGCCATTCAAACCCTGCAGCTGGTCGAGCTGGAAGCTTCCGTATTGAGCTTTCGGGAACAAAGGTCCCGCGTCTCAAGACCCCGCAAAGCAAAGATCCCGGCGACTGCGTTTACGCAGGACGGGCGATTGGCAAGTGAGCTCTGCTACCAAGGGTGCCACTGAGCACGCTTTCACCTGGTCACCCCAAGTTGGCTCGTTGACTAACCTCGCAGCCTAAGCTTGACTGGAGGTCTCCTACACTGTTTGTCGAGAGGCCACCGCCAGCAGGGAGTCAAGGAAGCCCTGGGTAATGACCCAAAGGCCTGATTCCGAGTCACCAGCCAATTCTGTTCGGGCTGATGCTCTATACTATTTTGGGGGTTCCTCATTTCAATTATACAAAAATGGGCCCCCAAACCCTATTCTAACTATAAAGGCCCATATTATGCTTCGTTGCCTACAGATTTGGCTTTGCACTCTCACAACTTGGACTGGCCACGTGAGGTTTGTCGGGCACAGGTCGGCGTGAAGCAAGTGAGGCTTCCCATTACTCGTACTGCATTATGGGTTTACATCAAATCGGCGGGCTTTGCATCTCGGGTTTCCGAAGCTACAACATATCACCGACATGGCGTGTGAGACGGAATTGGGGGGATGTGTTTATCTGCCTATTGCTTCCATACTACTATTACGTTTGCCATTCTTCTGCTTGCAATGATATCACCCTCACATACCCTTTACTATTGCCATTACAATTCATAGTGCGACACCGCACGCTGTACTACTATCCGACACACCTGAAATGCTGAGACCGAGATGCCCCACATGCCCCGCAAAACAGCCCACAATAGCTTTTGAGATCAAAACCCTAGCGCCTGATTCCCATGAGCCCTTCGTGGACCATAGTGATAGATAGCAGCCCAGCCCCTTTTCCCTTCTCATCAACCCTTTGTGGAGAGAACCCTTTTATTTTTGAACCCAGGCTTTTTGCTATCAGCTGTGGAGCAGGCATGACAATTGCAGAGGAGAGTACCCTAAACCTCAAACCCTAACGCCCCATCTCCCTAAACCCCTTCACGACCCTCTGAGACTCATTGAAACCTATCCCTTCCAAGCAGCTCCTGCCTGCTAAGGCCTTGAGGCCCTTAACGGAGCGATAGATCCGCAGCAGCCTACAGATGCGAAGCATCTTCGCAATACCCAGACCACCAGAGCCCGGCACGGTGATACTCACCTGGGTTCTGCGTACTGGGATTTAATTTAAGTTACCATAACAAAGAAACCACATATTATGTATAGATCCCTGTTATGGTAACTTAAGTTACAAACCTTACCAAGAACCCAGTCACCTTGGGGGTGCGGGCCATTTGGGTCCAGTGCTTGGGCTCGGGGCAGACAGGACTTTAGGAGACTACAGCTTCACGATTAATCTAGGGGCCTAAACACTTACCAATTCTATTTTGGGGGTTCCTTGTTATTCTAAAAGAGCCCGAAACCCTATTGAAATTATTCAGGCCCCTACATTAGGCTCATAGGGGCCGAGGGCTAAGGGCTTATATAATAAGGATGCTGAGCTCATCGGGCCGAAGGTGGCAAGGCTCTCAGGGCTGAAGATTTCCAAAGATTTTGATACTTGCTCCCGCTCAAGGCAGGCAGCTCTGACAAAGGCATGAAAGAGCATGTTGTAGGCTGCGAAGCGAACGAAGAGAGTTGCGAAGTTATTCTGCGAAAGGTGTGGCCTGCGATAGAGCAAATTAAAGACCTGACACTTGTAGAAGGTACAGACCAAGTGCCTCGTCTCTTTCCATGACCCGCGAATGTCCTTGCAGCGCTGCCCAGCGACACACAGTCATGGACTCTCCGTCTCGGTGGCCGATGCTTGCAGATCGCGAACTGGACTGTCTTCTTATTCCCATTGCGGCATTCTCACTGCAGGGCACTTCTGCCGCAGTCGGCATGCTCCTCCAGACGGACGCCCTTGAGCTACATCCACTCCATCACGGGACAATTGTCTCGCTGGGCGGAAACGGCCCTCGTCATCGCATTCAAAGCTGTGACATCGGAAGAGTTCGCGGCCCAATGCACTGCACTTTGTTCGGAAGTCTCAGGCAACAGCACAGTGGAGAACTGTGTTGCCGTCAGGGTCCACATCCGCCCTGCAGCCCTGTGACAGAGTTGTCGAGCTAGTCTACAAGGACCTTTCAAAGGGGGCAACTTGAGTTCTCGGAGCCCGTGCCTTTAAGCTCTTACCTGGGCAAAGAGAGGGCTTAAAGGCACGGACTCCGGAAACTGCAGGTGCCCCCTGTGAAAAATGTTGTTGGTCTCTGTCATATCCAGACTTTCCCGCTTGGAGCGTATGTTCGGCTTCCTGTTTACAGCTTGGTATTTGGCCCGTGTTCGTCGCTTTGTCGGGCTCTTGCCGAAGGCTTGAGCTGTAAGATGTGACGTTTTTACGACCTGGAGATTCGGGTGCAGGGTATATTTTTCTGCAATCAACCACAGGTCCTCTAGAGCATCTTAGGCTTCTCAGCACTGATCTTTGCAGCCACATGAAAACTCATAATAGCTTCTTCAGGTCATGGCTCCAAATCTTTATGTGTTAACTTCGTTTGCATTGGCGTGCGGGCCCAAATCGGAGGCAATTGGAGGAAGCGTGCCTCAGACCTCACGTTTCTAAAGCCTTCTCATGTTCCTAGTGCTGCAGCCGGCAGGCAACAACATCGGCAACACTGAGGGTCACCAAGGTGTAGTCGTAGACATTCCACGCATCCTCAGCTTTCTGCCACTGCATGGAAAGCCCGCACAACAATTGGAACACGCAATCTGAATCTGTCTCGGTTGAGCATGCTTGTGTGAGGGCCGCTTGCTCTGGATATGTGGAGGCCCTCCGAAGACCGTCGAACCAGGCACAAAACAACGTCTCTTGGTTCAGCCCGTTGCAGCAGAGATTCTAGAAAGTAGTCAACTCCCAGCTGGTGGACCCGCATAAGGCATTCAACTCCAAAAAACAAAGCAAACAAGGCCTCGATGGCAAACCAGTATGACCGGGCCTGACGGGCAGCAAGCGATGTCACCTATCTGTCCAGTTAAATAAGCCGTGAGCAAGTCCAGCATACTAAGAAAGCCCAAGGAAGACTCTTAAATGACATACCTGTCCCACACGCAACCCTGTGTAATTCGAGAATAGTCCTTACAATAGTTGATGAGTGCGCATCAGTGGGCAAACCCGGCCTCAAGATCGCGGCTTCTCTGCAGGTCCACCTCGATCCCGATGACCACCTGTGCTGGAGGCAATGGTCCAGGCAAGACATAACAAACAAACACAAACGCACACATATACATATACATACATACACACGACATACATATGTTATAATATGTATACTTACATTTATACCTGGACCTGTAAATAAGCGCACATATACTCACATACATATATACATACACATCTGTGTATGCACGTATATACTACTGGTTGTACATGAATAAGTCTGAATAAGTGTGAATGCAATGGCAGGCAAGCTGTCGATGATGATGAATTAAAAAAACACTGGCTAGAACAGCACAAATAAACGCATACGCGTAATGAATCAGTGAAACTCCTTGTCTGTCGGGAATGGTTGTACACGTGCAATTGGAACTGAAGTATAAATGTCTGTACCGGCAATACTTGCACGTCGCTGCTCCCAAGCGGCGGTATTCAGCAAGATCATGACCAACACCAGCAAGTTGAAGCCCGCCGATGAAGCCGGGTGCTTCCTGGAGAATTTCAAAAGTTGCGGTGACCCCACCCTGAATGCCCCGTCTGAATGGCTCCCCCCCCCTCGGCTTCAAATCTGCTGCATGATGCTAGGCTGCGGTGCGCCTAATGCACCTGGCATTCGTGCACCTTCCTCATCTGGAATCCAACAAACTGCAGTCAGGAGGCTTCTGGGCGATGACCTGCTCTCCTGAGCAATCATATGACCAGCACACACTCACACAAACACACACACACACACGCTGACACACACACACACACACACACACACACACGCGCGCTGACACACACACACACACACACACGCACACACACACACGCACGCGCCACACAACGGCAGAGAAATAGCAAAAGACAGGGCGCGTTTTATACAATAAGGTGCGCAAATTTAGAATGCATGTGTTACATATACATATCTCGCTTTAACTTGCTTGTCATTCTTTCTGCCGGGCTTAGGGGTTATCGCGACCCACAGGCCTTGGCCCGCCCCATCCCGTCCGAGTTTTATGGAGTGGTCTCGGCATTGGGGTCGCGGCAAGTATCGCTCTCTTTCTGTCTTTCGCCAGGGCAAGAGCATAAACATGCATGCACGGCACTTTCTTTCGCCGTGTAGAGGGTTGCCCCGCCCGGCTCTCTCTCTCTTGCTTGCTTGCTTGCTTGCTTGCACGACGTTTGGGGCCGAGGGGTGCCCCCCGTACCCCCGCACTCAAGCGCAACGACAGTGTCCGCGTCTGTCTGGTTGAGTGAAACACAGCCCACCCTAACACTCACACTGGCTCTCTCTTCTTTCTTTCTCTTTCTTTCGCCAGGGTTTGGGTGTAGAGGGTTGCCCCCCTACACCGCGCTCTTTTTTTTCTCTCGCTCTCTCTTGCTCTCTCTTCTCTCTCTCTCTCTCTCTCTTTCTTTCTTTCTTTCACCAGCGCTAGGGGTAAGGGAGAGCAAGCCTTTTCTCTCTCTCTCTCTCCTGGGACTGTCAAATCCCCCGGGCAGAGTGCCCACCCAACTTTATGTTGGGAGCAAGGGAGTGAGTAACGAGTATAAGTCACCTTCACGCTAAAGCCATAAAGGATACAATGATGTACTGGGTGACTGTATACTCTCGAAGAAACATGCAACTGTCTCTCTCTCTCTCTCTCTCTGAGTGAAAGCACTAAAGCCAGAGGCAAAAGACACACCGGACCGAATCAAAGATCACATGCAAAAGGAGGCAGAAGTGATGCTTCGGGGATTTTCCCTTGTCATGGTGCGGCACCAAGAGTGCAGGGGCCACCACAGTGTGTGATATAAGGGGACGAGTCCAAAGAAAGTGCCATCTGCAAAGATAGAAATCAACGTGTCACTAACTTTCGAAGCGCTAAGACTGCCAGCTGTGCTTTCTGAATCCCACCACTTTTGTGCTGTCGCTTGGCTTCGGGAAGTAAGCTACAAAAGTTAGGAACTGAAATACCCTCCCGGAACCTTCTGAAGACAAAAGAACCTGAACGGAAGCGACAGCAGCGGGGTTGTTCCCCGTAAAAGGTGTGGGCGATAGCTGACCGTGGTGGCAAAACGCATGACCAAACGGAACTTGCGCAACGAGCCCACGCGGTCCTACTGCTTGCGGAAGAAACCGGCGCAAACTGAAAGGATGACCCCCCGTGAACCTACTGAAGTCAAGGCAACCTGTCTTTATTGTTGTCATGCGAAAACTTGATTGTACAGGTAGCCGTGTACAAGCTGAAAGACAACCAATCAAAGGTAAAGCTGGGCAAGTGGCCGCAGTGAGGGGTGGGAAAAGACCAGCTAAGGACTCAGCTTTCGGCTCGCGGTGAAAGACTGCACCATGAGGCGCCATATTGTGGAAATGAACTTGGGAAGGCTCCAGCGGCCCGTCTGGATTACAGCTCGTAAAGATCAGATAAGGAAAACGAAGCTTTCGGCTCGCGATGAAAGAGGGCACCATGAGGTGCCATGCTACACGTGGTGCAGTATGTAGGCTACGAAATGCATGTTGTTCTGCTGGTGGCTCACAAACGAATTCGCAAAATTGCCGTTGGGCCAGGCAAGGCACTCAGAGTATCGAACCGACGACTGCGTGATCACGGCGATGACCCTCCCTGGCCTCTTCCGCCTGGCGCTCCTCCTCTTCCTTCGCCTTCTTGCGAAGCTCCTCCTGCTTCGCGGCGTCCTTCTCTGCCAGGTTGATACACTTGTCGAAAACCCGTTGCGTCACTGGGATACTCACAG
>CAJNDV010001058.1:0-13828 GCA_905221635.1 Symbiodinium sp. CCMP2456
CACAGAATCACACAGACACACAGACACACAGACACACAGACACAGAGAGAGAGAGAGAGACACAGGTGAGGGGGGCTTGCTCTCCCTTACCCCTAGCCCTGGTGAAAGAAAAGAGACACAGACACACAGAGAGACACAGACACACAGACACACACACAGAGACAGACGTACGCACACACACACACAGAGACACGCACACACACACACACATACAGAGACGCACAAACACAGAAACAGACACAAAAGACGCAAAGCCACACCCGCGTGTGCACACGCACACACAACACACACAGACACAGGCACAGGCACAGGCACAGGCACCGGCACAGGCACAGACACACCCAAACACACAAGATGAAGCATACACTCAAGAGCGTTATGAAGTGCGGGGTGCTCTCCCAGGCCTCGCCTCAAGACTTTGCCGGCATCCTGCCAGAGCGGGTGGTGATTTGCACTCCAAGTGCTCAAAGAAGTTTGCAGCCCAGCCTGGAGTGCTTTGGGTTTGGATGAAACGGCCGAGCAGCCTTCCTAAAACAACGATGGCGGAAATTGCCGCGTTCGGGATTGTAATGTGGTATTGCTTTGCAGGTTCAAGCTGTACATAGCCACGGCTCTGTACTTCAGGTCCGTAGGTCGTGGGTGTTGTTCAAGCTGCAGCTGCAAACCGGAGGTCGATCCTTTTCGCCCCGCGCTGCGACGGCCGGCTGCTCGTCAGTGGCAGGAGTCGGATGGTCTAGTGGGAGCACAACGTTGTGGAGCTACACATGCCGAACCTGCCGGAGACGGTCTCATTGTATTTCCAAACGCAGTGTACGCTAAAGAAGCCAGATTGCTTGACTCAGTGAACTGTACGTATTATAAAGATGACGGTTGACCCGTNNCCCCCCCCCCCCCCCCCCCCCGATTCTCGACTGGCTTGCTGTACTGTACTGCAGGCCTTGAGTCTTGCAGGCAGTGAGGTTGTGCAGCCGGAGCTATTTAAATTTAGCTATTTCAATTTTGGGTCGAGAGCAGCAGTCTGTCGTCCAGTCACGCGGACGTACAGCCTTGGGATTTTTATGCCCAATCATGGAATATTGTCGGCGGCAGCCTCAAGTAAAACTATCCACAGTACGCCACATGCACTCCGATTTCGGTTGTCTTGAACCTTGCCAGGCTTGGCAGCTTCCTCGTCGGTGGGGAGCCCCGTGTTGCAAACGCCTGTGTTAGCCACGGCGGTTGAGGCGACCCGCAGTGTGCTGGGGGATGTTGAGCTCTTGCTTTCAGTGGCGTACTACTTGACCTTTGCCTTCGGTGTTGTTCTCATCTGCACTTCATTTTGCTGTTAGTGGGTTTTCTGCCTGCTGATCTCAGACTTGCAGCCAGCACTTCCGAGCTAATCTGTTTGTTGCGCGTGCAAGCTGATCGCCCGCAGCTTGAATTAACGGACATGTGACATCTGTGACATCTGTGTGTTCACCGCAAATCTCCGCCAGGGCCGCCTGACGTCCCCTTGCCACGGCTATGTCCAACCTGCGGTGGCTCAGATGCTGAAGTTTGTCGCCTGGGATTGGAATTGAAACCGTTGCTGCTGGAGTTTCATCTTGGGGGTCTTCCATTTGGCAGGTTAAGAAGTTAGTCGCTCGGGTCGTTTCTCAAGATCCACCTATCCACTGCAGAAGTTTGTGCACATGCATGCATGCATCCATGAATACAGAATCAGTACATAAATGTACATGTATGCAGGAAAATGCCATGCTGGGGGATTATGCAGTGGCGCATGAGCTTTGCTGTGCGCCCCAGCCCGGGTTTATCCTTGGGAGTGAATCGGAGTGAACCTGCGGCCTGCTTCGGTCGTCCTTCCTTCAGCAACCAGTTCCACCATGAAGCGCTAAACCCTACACCGGCATTGTGTGGAGATTGTGGAGCTTGCCTGCCTTGTGCGAGAGTGAGAGTCGAAACCCTACGGCGAAGCCGGTAGGAAAAACACCCTAAACGGTTTCAGTTTCGATGAGGTCAGGCAGGTGGTGAGAGGGAGTTCCAGCCCTTGCAGATACACGATCGTACCTTGGCCGCTGATCACTGCCAGTGCTCTGCTCCGCGAAGATACCCATAGTCTATTATAAGATGCTAGAACATACTAGAATGTACTCTAACCTCCGATGATGTACTGCAATGTTCAGTACAAGACTATGTACTATGATATGCTATAACGGCTCTTGTTTGTATGTGCGTGCTGACACTTACCCATCACCAACGGTGTAGGTTTTGGCACTTCAGTTTGGGTTTTGGGCCTGGGTGATGTGAGGGCTAAGCTTAGTGCGGCAGGCTCAGATCCCCGTTTGTAGCCAGTCTCTCGGAAACCCTTACCAGGAGGGTGTAAGTTAAGCAGGATTCAGAGCAGCTTATGAACTTCTTTACTAGTCATTACTGGGGATTGCATCTGTGGCTAGAGCACGGGTATCGCGATCGTTGCAAGGCTCCAAATAGACACCTCCGCTTCAGGACGAGTGGGTTATTCGAGTTCCCGACTGTACATGGCCTCTCCTGGGCCATCGAAATAGCGATTCTCTATTGAGCTCTGATGCGCTACTGCATGCACAACTCAGAGTCCAGCAAGCCCCTCTCCGACTGAAGCTGAAGGTCACTGGCGAAAGAAGATGCTACAGCCCCCAGGCCTTCGTCCAGCTTCATGGTGCATGCCATGTATATATCAGCGGCGGAGTTGTCGATCGTTGAACTCGAATCCTGCTTTCCTTGCTAGTCTCACCCTCAGTCTTGGAACTTCTGTCCATGCCGGAGAACCTACAACCTACAAATAACAAGTTTAGATGCTTGTACTTGTGTATGTATATATATATATAGAACATACTATAATATTATATACATACATACACGACATACATGCATACACGCACGGACCCACGCACACAGGCCCGCCCGCCCGCCCGCTGCACCCGTTTGTTGCCCGGCCGCCCGCCTGCCTCTACGCACGCGTGCACGCATGAATACATACATGCGTACATACACACATACTTGTGTCAAGCCGGTGTGTTTGTCTGTCTTCTGCCTCTATCTGTCCGTCTGTCTGTCCATGTGCACAGAGAGAGAAGGCCATCCCGAAGCCATTTGGGCGAAAGCATTCCGGCAGACCTATCTGGAGAGCTCTACATATGCCATGGAAGCGCTGCACCACGACACATGCGGGCTAGCCGTGTGCACTGCGGGCTCGGGCGTCTGCACGTGCCTCGGGTCGTGCATCCACCGCAGAAGAAGACAGACGGCCGACCAGCCACCATGGTTGCATCGGCTTGCAGCGCATGGGACAAGGCCTCCGCAGGAAAGTTGCTCTCAGATCCTTTCCTGTGCCCTTGACACGCCTTCAGCAGAATGTCAGCAGATTCACCAGATCATCTGGCAAATTCGGTTGCTTCACGGCGTAGGGTTCGATCTTCAAGCTCCAGATCCCCTGACATTTTCATACTGGTCCATGTTCATCGTTTTCCGTCGCCATAAAGCTCGGGAGTGTTTCACTTTGAAGCTCGCCCATCGTTTGCCTCGCCTGGATTGTCCGAGTGTGAGAGCCGAAAGCTCGGGACAAAAGTCCAGGACCATGACTAGCAAGTTCACAGACTTACGAGTCAGGGTCCTGGACTCGTGCCCCGAGCTTACATCGGCATCAAGGAAAACCTACTATGGCAACCGGAAAACGGTGAACACCCACGGCGAGGTTGGTTGGTCCCAATGGTGGATGTGGTAGCTGCAGGCCCGGTTTCAAAAAAAATGCCCAAGGCCGGAATGGCCTCGACCATCGCGCCGGCCTCTTATGCTCGACCGGTGCACAGCACAAGACACCAATGGCTCCCTGCACCATTGCTCAGAGATCTCCGGGACGCGAGCTCCCCAGGCTTCCACCAAGTTCCAACTCGTACGTTGGCCCCAGCCCAGGCTGCATCGGTTCTCGACCGGAGTCGCTTGGCAATCCCACCCACAATCTAACATCCAGCCGTGTTCATGAATCCAGTCCACCAAGCAGCTCCTTCAGTCACCATGCGCATCGTAGAGCCTGCACTGAATGTGCACACGCGGGCTGCGCCACAGCCATCCACAGTCTGTGTATGTCTGCCCCGTGATGTGAGTGGCGAGATGTCCTTCGTCGGACGATATCATCCGACTGCGTACTCCTAGGTCCTCCGTGTGAGCAATCACGTGTTTCTGCCGCAGTGCGTGCTCCGTGCGGCCTTATAGTTTAGCACTGCTCATGAGTGGGCCCTGGGCTGGAGCCTCCATGCCTAAAACTTTAGAAACGTCTATGTATCACATTGTATCACTATTCCCAAGAGCGGCTTAAGCCAAGTGTGCTCCTGACAAGCCACCAGGCCACTAGGCTCCCGGCTAAACCGCAAGGGTCGCAACTTCGGCAGCAAAATGTTTAGCAGCTGGAGAAGACGCCAAGGCAGTGACTCCGACCATAAGAGGCGATGAAAACTCCTCAAGCCCCATGTTGCCCTACGTTTAGTAGATGCAGGCCGTCTTCGTGTCCAGGGTCCTAACCGCAGACCGCATCCATTGAGATCAGGGCTTTCGGTGTTTAGGGTGTGAGGTAGAGTACGTATAGGGTTGTTTCACAACAGGCATTGGGTTCGAAACGTCGGGGTTTTGGGCGGTCTGCAGAGGTGCAGGGGTCAATGTTGAATCGTTAAGTTTTAGGAGTTGGGGTGTTTATCCGTATACAGCTTATTGCTTGGATCTGTTGTCGGAGTCCCGTCCTTTGAGCAGAAGCGGTGTTTGCGAGCTCGTTGGAGCTGCATGCTGGCCGGCTTGCACCGGGAAAATCTGGTTAGTCTAGTGGGCTCGGAATGGGTTGGTGGGGTCCGAAGTTTGGTCATGTTAACTTAACTGGAAGTTTCTGATGAGCTTTGGTTGCTTGTTCCTGTTCGTGGTTCGAGTTGTCCTGGACCGGTATTTGATTTCACTTCGCTGCCTACGGCCGGCCGCCTGTGGAAACGTCTAGATGTTTGGAGGGATTTCCGTGAGATCAGCCTGACGGGGCATTGTAGGGCCAGGGCCAACTAGGGTCAAATCCGGCTCCCTGGACTCCTTGATTCCCTTTGTATCACCCTTCGAGGCCCTTTGCCAAATTCCCTGTCAGAGCCGCAGGTCGTGCGGACGTACCAGGCCTCGTATGCGATCCCACAGCCGTCCAGCGCTTGGCAAGTGCGACGACTTCAGATGGTTTTCAAGTTTCACCTCAATGTCGCTACGGGTGCATTAGCATGTCAGGTTCACCCCCCTTGTCCCCTGGACAAGCTGATATGTAAAGCTGAGCCTCATTGCATAGAGGCGCCCTTCAAGACACATCGCGGTCCGTCAAGGCAAAGCGTTAGGTGTGACGTTTCTTCACGTGCAGCACTCAGCACCACCCACCTGCCACCTCGAACTTGTCGAAGCGGTTACGAATCTCGCAGCGGCATGATTTTGCAGGCACTGTAGATTTCAAGACACAAGCAAGCCACTGTTGACTTGTACCAGCAATCAGAACTCCCAACAAACCGTTATTGAAGCTTCGAGTTCCAACTGAGAGCTGCAAGATTTTGTCATCGATATTAGCAGCAAACAGTTGACTACTTGGATTTATAAACTGATTTATATTACCATGTGTTGCTCCCCGATCAACTTAACTAAAATGCAGTTGCCTCCCACACCCTAACGTGTTCGTGTGCATCTTCCCAGGAAGTGTGTGTCGTGTTGTCTGCCGTGCGCTGGATACACCGTGATGAGTTCTGCATGCGACTTCGCGTTTTTTTCCTGTAGCTTCTCATTTAGAGACGTGGCCACCCGGCTCAGGCCAATCCATCCGGAGTCAGCAGCCAGCCGCACACAGGTGGTCTCCAGGGTCAAACAGCGGGTGTTCAGATGTTTTTGCTATGATGCTGACTGGCTGCATCGGTTCCGCGGTGCCGAAAGGTGCCGTGCCGTCCGTATGCAAAAGTATTTCGAGTCGGTGCTGATCATAGTGGCTTTCGAGGTTTGGCCCCATGTCGTCCAGGGCATCAACTGCATCTTGGGCGACGTGCCTGGCCTGGTATCTGCAGCAGCTTCGCATATGCTCCAGTCTCGAAGACAGCTCTTGGCTGAAGGAGTGATGTATACCGTTCCGCAATGCTACGCACCCCGCGACACAAGAGGAAAGCTTCGACCAAGCACTCAGGCCGGTGTACCGCCGCCGCCCCTGAAGAATCCCACCCTGAGCATCCTGATCAGAGATTTCGAAATGGAGCTCCCCGGCTTGGGGTTTGGCGTAGTTGCCCTTGGACTCCGGTTTGAGTGCGGGCTCTGGAGGTTCGGTTGCAGGGTGTCCGGTGGAAAGTGTGCCGAGCTTGCCCCTTCAAAGGGGCACTTCCCAATGCCGCATCCACTTTTCTTCACAAAGTGTCTACTACCCAATTTGGCTGCCCGCCTATCTTGTGTGCATTCCTGCTGAGACTTCCTCACTTTGCTAGCACCTGTTGACCAGACTTCTAGAGGGAGATCCCTACAACAACTGACCCCGGAGAGCCACTGAGCTTCAGTAAGCCTTGAATTTTCGGCCACGGCCGACGCAAGGAACCCCGGGCTGCCAGGCGACTGGGAAAGTGACCTGGGCCGGGGACCTCAGGTTTGCAAGGTCGCGGAGTCCCGGCTTGCGAGTTCTTCCGGCCCTGAGGATGCTCTGGATTGACTATATAGTCAATTATATTAGGACTCGAAGTATTTTCAGCCGCCTGGACTTGCACAGAGAGTTCTTGTTTGCCTCGGCTGCAACCTTTGACCTAGCATGGTTTAGCCATCATGGTGCGGGGCCCGGTACAGCAGACGTCCGAGAAAATGAGATGTATCGGCCAAGATATCGGCGTTGCCTTGACCATGCATACTGCCTGAATCTAACCTCGTTCAATCAGTTCTGGGGTTTGGATCCAACGTTACTATGATTCAGGTATGCCACGTGAGACTTACAGTATCCCTCGGCCCCATGCGTTCTTCGTGCACCGATCCTAAGATCCTCCAAGGCGCTTGTGGCCGATGTGCGAAGCACATTAGCTCTATGCTTCTTGAGCTCGCCATAGACTCAGATGTGGGCTTTGGCAGTTCCAAAGTCCAACAGTTGAGGTTTTCGTATATAGAACAAGTTGCGAGGGACTTGTTTCCGTCTTCAAACCTGCGGCTACTACTACTGTGGTCGCTGCTCTGGCTGGTGGTTTTAGTCGCTGTCGAAGTCGCTGCGGCTGTGGTTGTGGTTATGGTGGTTGTTCTTGTTCTTGCTTTTCTTCTTCTTTTTGGTAGAGGTGGTGGTGGTGGTGGTGGTGGTGGTGGAATGCGGTGCAAATGCCGTCATCGATTTGAGGCTCGCGAAGTGATGAACCTCGAGTTGTGGCACTACGCAAGCTCTAGAGTAAGTGGCTTCCACATCGACATTCGTACCGTACTGCAGTGATTATAGCTACACCAACCCGCCTCGGCCGAGTGAGGGTTCAGGGTTTATGAGGTCTGAGGTCAAGATGATTGCAGGTCGTGGCCTGGCTAGACTTGAGTCCAGTAGCAATGCAAAGGGGGTCTTATGTTCAACAGCAGAGAGGAGCAGCAGCCCCCGAAAGCATCGAGTGCGGGAGCAAGAGCACGAGGCGCAGCAGGAGCAGGAGCAAAGTCCAGAGCAGCAGCAGCAGCAGGAGTTAGATCCCCCAACAGGCCCAACAATCACAGCAGAGATAACAACCCTCTTCCCTAGTAATAAACACACTTCTCGAGTTTCTATTGGGGGTGGGCCTCGCCGTTTAATGTTACGGGGTAAAGCTTCTGGTTCAGGGCTGAGGATTTGTTCTGTTGATGTTTCTTTCTTGGTGCCGTGCTCTAACGGAGTCGAGCTACTCTGCGTTAAAGGCCGTATGTGCCGGAAGCCACGGTTGTTTGCAAGGCACACTCGACTACTTCAGCAGCATCGAACTTTCACCGAAGCAATGCTAACTCACAGCGTGGTTGCTGAGCAGGAGTCGCAAACAATACAGGCGCTCAGCAAAATAGCTCGACACACCGGTATTTGCGAAAAACATATACAGTCATTGCGCGGGGCCTCGTTGTGCTGAAGGAAAGTAAGCATAGAAGGCGCGGTTTTTGCATCATGCCGGAAAGCGAACAGCGAATGCACCTTGCCCCGCGCGGAGGGGAGGTTTGCTCTGCCGGACTTGTTGCGGCTTACCCAAGCCCTGAAATGCAGGCTCCTCATGGCTAAACGAGAGGGCAAGAAAGACCCAGAGTATCCCGCAGTCCAAGGCACTGGGGGACCGCATCTTGGTGCCTCTGGCACCGGGTGGGCCGAGCGTTCCTGTGTCGCTGGGCAAGCGCTTCCTTGAGTGGAATCAGTGGAATCTCTTGCAGTATGAGGCCTTTGCCACCAGCTTCACATGCATCTCAACAGCCTCAGGTCCAAAAATGGACCCCAGGGTCAGCCCTCGCAGACTTGGCAGCAGGCCATGGTACTTAGCTTGTCGGTGTCGTTGTAGTTTCGGAATTGTCGGCTTCAGACCTGCGAGAGTCACTACGACCATTCACCATGAGAAGGGCAGCAGGATGGAGTCAGAATTGGGCTGCAGGGCTTGCCGATCACTGACGAGTTCAGGGTGTGGTGGCTTAGCAGGGCACTCGCTGGGGATCGCAGTCCCGTAAGGTGATATGGTCAAGGCAACAAGGCGGATTAAAGGCACTTTTCCACTTCAATGAAAGCATGCACCGGTCTGCAAATGCTTGAGTCGTCGCTGTTGAGACCGGTTAGGGTTGATCCTGGGTCGAAAGTTGGTACGCCAGGGGGCATGGCCACTGGAACCCGCAACCTCCAAAATGAGGTTAAACTCGTAGACCCCGTCGGAACCATCGCTCCAACTACATGCCCTGAGCCTGAGTTCAAGCCCCTAGCTGCCCAAAAAAAGTCAGTGCCTCACAAACTCTGCATTGATCTTCATTGGACTTCGCAGGCCTTTGCCGCCCACTGCCCGGCTCTACAGGTAGCTCTGCGCCAGCCCAACACGGCCGAGGCCTGCAAGTGGGATTCTGCCTTTCGGGAGAGTGTCAGTTGATTACACGGGGTCAGGAGCCGGGAGCATGGGTTGTTGAAAGTCGAAAGCAAGTGAAGCCTCAACTTGCTTGTGCAACCTGAGCCCGCTCGAAGCCAAGATTTACCACCGGCTGCCAAGGTCTATAGGTTGTCCAAGACCCAGGGGCACGCCTTTCCTCCTGCAGGGTTGCCCAAGAGGTGGAGTCTTGTTTCGCACAAGCCAGCTGCTCCAGCGCTGGCTCTCTGGGTTGGCGGACCGGAGAGGCGCACACCTTGGGGAGATTCTGGGAACCCGTGAAGTGTTGCGTGGTATGAGCGTCCTTATCCGCGGTTGTGAGCTTTCACAGACAGAGAACCAGTGCCTTCTGGAGGTCCAGCGATTCATGAGACTGTGCTTTGACTCACTGGGTCTCCCGCCTCCTCTTTGCCACCCAGCCGTGTGGTACCAGCTCCACGGCGGCGCAAACAGCTTTCCATCAGGCACCCAAAAAGGACATAAGCATAAGCATTGTATAGGGATATCCCTACCTTATTGGACTTCATGATAAGAGGGTTTATATGGGATATCCCTATCCTAATTTTTGCTTATGTGCTTTTTGGGGCCCTAATCAGGCAGCTGGAGGATCCAGGCACTTAGTCTGCCGTGCAGCTGAGCAAAAAGTAGCATAAGACGGCTGGTGGCATGTAGGGTTTAGGGTTTAGGGTTTAGGGTTTAGGGTTTAGGGTGTATCATACGCCTTCATCAGTCAAACACCTCAGGATCAGAATCCCTAAACCCTAAACCCCATTCAGAAGCATGCTTGGAGAGTGTCAGGTTGCAGGGTCTGCGTTTGGGTGCTTCTGCTGTAGTGCCTCAGGCTTCCTAGCAACTGCCCTACATCCATGTGATGGAAGCAATAGGGTTTAGGGTTCAGGGTTTAGGGTTTAGGGTGTAGTAATCATAACAAACGTAGTAACAAAAAATAATTGGTGAGTTAGGGTCAACTGTTCATTGTGAAACAATTGTTCGAATCGCGGCCATAGTCAGTACGATGATCCACTGTCTTCTGAAAAATACGATAATACTTCGAAATCAAAATAGGGATTTGAAGACACATACGCGTCTAGTCTCTACAAAAAGGATCGTGTATAATGTACAACACTGTGGGAATATTATCTGTAAGTGTTCTTCGAATTTCTGAACCCTAAACCCTAAACCCTAAACCGAGCACACTGTGCCACGAAAGCCAATTCGGCGCAGGAGATCGCAGATCACGCAGCAGAGGACTTAGCATCCGGGGTTTAGGGTTCAGGGTTTAACGGGCTTTGTATCTGAGCAATATTAGGGGTCGAATACTTTAGGGTTTAGGGATGTTTAGGGTTAGGGTGGAGGGTGGGTCGAATGTTTGAAACAACACGTCAATAACATCCCCCTTCTAGTTCCGTTCCCATATAATCCTGCTATAGTAGACCCCTAAATCTGTTCCAATCATGAAGGCCCTCATTGCAACTTTACTTGGCGGTCTGCTGATTGGCTGATAGGACGTTAACATTCTGGGTTTGTATATGGACTATAATGAGTAGGCTAAACGTTTAACTTTAAGGAGGGGTTCAGAAGTCAGCCAAGATAATAGATCGTAAGATACTACAATATACTACCATAATATACTCTGCTGCACAAATATATACCATAGTATGCCCTAAACCCTAAACTCTAAACCCTAAACCCTATACTACTATAAGGATGTCAGCCAA
Source organism: Symbiodinium sp. CCMP2456 (assembly GCA_905221635.1). NCBI lineage: Eukaryota > Dinophyceae > Suessiales > Symbiodiniaceae > Symbiodinium > Symbiodinium sp. CCMP2456. The sequence goes on from CAJNDV010001058.1 coordinate 10,799, forward strand.
TTTTAGTTGTGGAACTCTGGGACGCTCGGCTCCTAAACCTGGTGACCTGCTCATCTCACGTCGCGCTTTAAGCTTGTTCGGGTGGGAGCACAGAAAAACAAGTAAATAGTTACATAGGGAGTATGGGTAGCTATACACAGATCGAGGGGCACGATGAGTAGTCATAAGTCATAAATCCCAGAAGCCCTCCTGCACGGAAACAGATGAAGCCTGAAGAAGTGTAGCTCCTAAGCCCGACTCTATAGATGCTAAACCAAGGTGAAGGTGAACGTCTTCAACACCATCAACAACCTGATAAAAGGAAGCACCGACATCCGCGACAAGGTCGGGCTCCGGAAGAATCGGGTCTCTGGTTTGGGGTTTAGCCATGGTCATCTTAGGGCTCTACCATGGGTTCCCCATAAGATTTAGAGGTTTAGGGTTTGAGGACGAAGTAGTATCGGTAATTAGTTGGGCCCCCATATTGTAGAGCCCTTGTAGTATCCCTTATAGTATCCCTTATAGTATCCCGTTTAAGGAACCCTTTAAAGGAACGATACAGCTGTTGCCCCAGCTTGCAGGCCTGAAGTTTGAGACCCCTCAGGACATCGCAGGACTCTACCCGTAGACTCCATTGCAGTTCCTTTTTTTTGGCTTAACCAATTTTATATTAAGAATTTTATAAGGCATCCCCAAAAAGGAACTACAATTTATATTCAGGATGTTATAAGGCATCCCCAAAATGGTTCAGAGACGCCTTGATGGTTGGAACGGGGGCTTGGGGGTAGAATATTCTGATAGGGGTACACGGAGATGATAAGGGGGACATGGTTGCAAATTATTCAGACCTCTGCATCAAATCGATAAAGTCCGGGAAGTGCGTAGCGACGGAGGGGTGCACAAAATGTCAGTCAAGCACCGAAAACCTTGGAGCATGAGGCAAGTCATCAAGCGAAGCTCAACTTGGAAACATCCTGTCTTGTGTGGGTCTTGACAGTGAACATGCTGCAGCAAATAGCAGAAAAGACTCGTTTCGGAATCATGCACCAAGACGAACCGCAGACTCTATGCAAGTCCGAGGTACGTAGCCTGAGAGGTTGAACACTCAACTTGTTTCTGAAGACCCCCAATATAGCGGCTTAGATAATTACCTATACTATTCAAACCCTATTCTAATTATCAGGGCCCCTGCATTACCCAAATTCTGACATCTCTGACTCAAGGGCACTCTAAAACCGTAATCCTGACACCTCAACCCTAAGCCCTGAACCCTCAAACCCTAACCTCTACATACTAGACTGGAGTCTTTGGGTTCGTCCTAAAGTCGAAACAAACTCCACGATGTGCCTGCGCCTGTCCGTCTAAAAAATCAGGACTACACCGGGAAGCCTGCCTACCCCAAAGCCCCTAGCAGCCCTGAAGCCATAAACCCCAAACTCCCAAGCCCAAAAGCCCCACACCCTAAACTCCAAAGCCCTAAATCCTAAAGCCCCAAACCCCTAAAGCCCTAAAGCCTAAACCGCCGTGCCCTTGAAGCGCGCCTGCGTCCTAAATCCTGAACTCTTTTCTTGAGGGTTTAGGGTTTAGGGTTTAGGGTTTCTACACCTCATACCTGGAGCCTACGCTTTTTTTGGTGTTTCATGAGGATTGACCTATGGTGTCCGTTGTAGTTCGCTTACCCTATAGGATCCGAAAAATAAAGCCAACAAAAAGAAGTATAGATAAGCAAGGGACCTACTTTTTCTAGGGTTCCTTCATATGATCTCCTCATATGAGTCCTTACAAATGCAGGTTCTTTAGGCTTTAGATGAAGCCTAGCGAAACCGGGCCCCAACAGCGGCAAAGGGGGCCTCCGTGTAGGGTTTAGGGGTTTGGGTTTAGGGTTTTAGGGTTTAGGGTTTAGCCGTCTTCTGAGAGGCTTGCACCCTTAACCCTTAGTCGTAAACCTTCAACCCTAAGCCCAACCCAGCCTCAAACCGCCTGTAGCAGCCCTCTTGGTACCGTTATACTGTGCACCACCCACCGAGTTGACCCGAAACCCTAAACCCGTATAGGTAGTTCTCTAAATTAGGATCCCGTTTTAGGGTCCTTTTTACAAGGGTGCCGTACTATATTGGGGACCTAAGAAGGGACCTAATTTCGAGAACTACCCTCATACCTATAGTCTCCATTGTAGTTCCTTTTTGGGGATGCCTTATAAAATTCTTAAAATAGAATTGGTTAAGCCCAAAAAAGGAACTACAATGGAGACTACAGGTAGTACCTAAGCCCTAAACCTTAAACCCTTAACTGCCCTCATAGTACCTAATAAACTGGGCAGGTGAAGTCGGGCCAGGTCGACATCCAAGGAGGCCCGGTTTGCTGCGGTTTAGGGTTTAGGGTTTAGGGTTTAGGTCTTGCGGTAGCCAGGGCTTTGGGTTTGGGGTTTCGCTAGTTTGAGGGTTTAGGGGTTTGGGTTATCTGGGGCTTCTGGGTTAAAGGTTTAGGATTTAAGGGTTTAGGGTGGTTAGGTCGGCGATTTGGCTACACCTAGAGCAGGGTCCTGGGGCGATGGTCCTGGGCAAATTCCGTGGGAGCCGCCATCCTTTCTAAACAGTTCTGTGCAATGCAGGTTGGAACGGTAGAAGCAAGCAGTGAGGCAGCTCTTGCTTTACGGACCATGGCACCATGTAGTAACAATGCAGTTTAGGGTTTCGGACTTAGTGTTTGTGGCTTAGTATATACCTACTGTAAGCCTTAAAGGGGCACAGTAACCTTCGTGCTAACGCATATGCTGCTATACATGTAATATACTACATTATATTAATATAATATAATATAATAGAATAGAATAGAATAGAATAGAATAGAATAGAATAGAATAGAATAGAAAATGATATTATATTATATTATATTATATTATATTATATTATATTATATTATATTATAAAATATAATATAATGAAATATAGTATAATATAATACGATATAGTATAATATAATATAATATAGAGAAATATAATATAATATAATATAATATAATATAATATAATATAATATAACATATAATAT
>CAJNDV010001058.1:14837-40897 GCA_905221635.1 Symbiodinium sp. CCMP2456
GGCTCCTTATCATGATTATAGTATAACCCATTACGATCTTTGCCACTACGCAGAACTCAGAACAGCTGTAAGGAGGGCCACGCGGCGACGCAGTGGTGTAAAGCTTGAGCATGGAGATCTGTTGTGTTTGTCAGGGTCTGTTGAAGCATGTTGAGGCAGACCCAAGTAATCACACATCGCACTCGTCAGCAGCTTGTTGCTTCTACCAAACGGTCTAGCAATAGAAAAGCTGCATCTAAGTATTCCCTGCGTAGCAGGTTCGTTCTGACAAGGCGGGAGGCCTAAAAAGGCACGAAGCCCTGGACGTCTGACCCGAAAAGCTCATGATGTCCCGAGTCTCAGAGCCATCTAGTTTCAACCAATCGCGCGAACAGGCGCGGCTGGCGAAGGAGCGGGCAGGCGAGTTTCTGCATCTCTTCCTGGAGCGGCTCCTCAGTACTGGGCTCGGAGAAGATGACTGAAGGGTGTAGAGTGTAGAGTTTAGGTTGCCCTTCGAAGATGATGTAACACTGCAGACGCTTTCGGCGTCGGGTATTTCGGACACTGATCGCCCTTGCCCTGTGATATAAAAAAGTTTAGGACCGACATGTATCAAAAGTCAACACTCCTCTTTGTTGGAAGGTCTCACCCGGGACGACATGTAGCCGTCGTGGATCCCCCAACGTCAGATCCCCGACAAAGGGCTACACTGTTATATCAACAAATATCAGCCGCGACACCGGTTCTTAGTGGCCTAGAGACAGCTCTGCTCCCCACTTTTGCCCAACCCATACTTCGCTGTCAGCACACGAGGTTTCCAGTTGGCGCAGCAGGCCCGGCAGCGGAAACATGCAGCATGCACATAGTCCAGTGTTCCTCTAGGGTGGTCTATCCGTGCATGCAAATTGCGAGAAAACAGAGATGACCATGTCATCTACCGCACCGGAATCGTGTCAAGCATGTGAGTGTTCCAGCTGCTTGTTTAGGAAGATAGAATTACTTTGAAGGATGAGGGTGGCTTGTAATTGCCTGGATAAAGATATCAGAAGTAGCACGGCTTTACCAAGAGGGCCTTCCATAGCAGAACACGCATAAGCCCACTGGGTTTCCACCTTACATCTGAGCCGATGTTGCGATGATGTACCATCCGTGTTGCTGCTGCTGTTGTTGCTGCTGCTGCTGCTACTTCGCGGCTTTTGTCGTCTTCTCGCGGGTGCGGTCTCTCTGTAGCAACTTGCAGGAGACGCAGCGAGCGTCGCAGCTCCAAGGGAGCAGAGCCTTTGCTGCCAATATGCATCTGTGTCAGGCATGTACTTGTACGAGAAGTACACAGCTGCATGTGACTATCGACCAAACGGCCGGCCTTGGTCTGTAAGCAGGTTTGGTGGTCTTGTCGACCAGTAGTTTGCAAGAGCTGAGACACTTTAAAGCCAGAAACCTGAATCCAGGCGCATCTCTCGTCACTACGAAGGCCGAGGCGGGCAATCTACATGGTTCATGCTTGTTTCTGACGCTGTGCGGCCTGCTGCAGCTACAGCGCTGCAGTGGGTTCTACTCTTGCAAGAAGTCCATCCAGAATCTAGATGCCTGCGTGATCTTCGCCAGGCAGCTGGCAAAGGAACCCTTTGTTGTCAGGCAACAGCGCATGTGGTCAACGGTGCCTGCAACTTTGTCGCGAAGCTTGGCTGTCCATGGTTGACCCAGTACACGATAGTTTACGACATGGCCAAACAGCATGACCAAGAAGACGTCGCCGCAGAAGATGAACCACTCGATCGTACCGCCGACCCATCCTGCTGGCCCAGGAGCCCGGACATTAAAGGCTTCCATCTGCAAGCACCGGTCACAGAACTGGCTGGCGCATGTGCCCTGGCCAACAAAGCCCCAATCTTCAAGGGCCAACCCTGCCCTGAACCGGTTGGTTTTTCCTGAGGTTTCGGGGAGTTGCATCTAGTTGGTTGTCCGACGTGCAACAACCCCATAGTGACCATAGTGCTAGCAAGGTCCGTTGGCTTCACACTGCACTACTGTAGAAAGTGTCTTCGGGAAAACTGGTAACCACACAGGACTGGTCAGGGGTTCTGCAACCGTAAAGACTGCATGCCAGAGGTGCTGCAGTCAAAGATGCTGCAGTGTTTGGACTTCTCGCAGACGCCCCGACAAAGGCACGAGGATGGCAGCAAAGTCACTTCTGACAGGGTTGCGAGGAGTTGCATTTCGATTTTGAGAGGCAGAGAAACTTTTGCAGCATGCGCCCCATGCCATGCCGGTTTTGCTGCAGCTACTGCAGGTTAGGCTTTCGTCGCACATCAAGATGGACGACGGCTGTTCGGTACCCTCCACAATGACACCAGGTCGGGACTAGTTTTGGAGCTACATGTTTCTATGCGCATCTATCATACATGATGATACATAATGCTTTAAATTGGCACTGTGCGTGCATAGATATGTGCTGTAGATACGTCGTTGTGCCTGTGCGAGGCTCTGGGAATGGTGTCGGGTCCCGTCGCGTCCTTGAAGATGTGATCCAGCTTCAGAGTGCCAGCGCCTCCGCTGCTTCTCCTGCTTTCACTCTGCCGGTGGCCTCGCCTCCGCGCCAATCGGAAGCCAGGAAGTCCCCAAAGGCTCCCAGCCCAGGGGCTGGCGAGATTCCCAGCCCGTCCTTCCCGACAAAGGGTCGCTGCGCTGCCACTTACAGCTTTGGACCTTTGACCTTCGCGAGGGAGGAGGTGCCAGTCTTGGCTTCACCTCCACAGCCACAGCAGGAGCGCTTGCCTGCACCTTCGTTCATGGGTTTTCAGGAGCCCAACGTTAAGCCGGTCCAATGAGAAACTGTAGTAGCTATAGTGAGACAGGGGATGTCTGAAAGTCCACTACGTCAAGTCTTGAAGATTTCACTTCCTCTTGAGATATGCTTAAAAGCAGGATGGGAGTTATGTTCTCGAACTCTCAGACCTGGAAGCTGGAAGGACCTTCAGCGCTCCGGCTTCGCAACGCTGGAAACTGCCGCGACGAGGGCTCCCTCGCACTTCGACATCACTCAGCTGCAACCCTGTTCGACATCACTCAGCTGCAACCCTGATAAGGTTTTACTGAGCTTAATAAGCCTTAAGCCGGTCGAGCTAGTCCGAAGAGAACCTCGAGGGGGGACAACTGGGCCTGGAAAACGGATGTTTATGTCTTATGTCGAATCTAGTGCGCCTGCCACACGAAACAGGCTTCTTCTTGCAAGAGTTGACAGCACTTTTTTTGCTTTTACAGTTTGGGCTCAAACTGGGGTTTTGGACACGCTTCTAGATTCTAGACGCGCTAGTCGCTGTTTCGGGTTTGCACGGGAAGGAGAAGATTCAATCAAGCACTAGCGAACATACCGGAAATACCATGCCTGACACACGAAACAGGGTTAAACACAGTAGTGAGAATCTACTGAAGCGAGCCTTTGTGTGATGTGAGATGAGATGAGATAACATGAGATGAGATGACATGGTCTGGGATGGTATGCGATGATCTGTCATGATCTGGGATGGTATGATGTGATATGAGATCCAAACTGTAAACGCAAAAATGCTGTCAACTTTTGCAAGAAGAACTCTGTTTCGTGTGGCAGGCGTAGTAGATTCGACATCAACTACTGGTACATGCACACGACCATGAAGAACAGCAACAGGAAGACAAGCATACTGAATCTTGAAACAGAGAACGTCATTACTCCCCCCCCACCCCCCAGACCTTACGTTGTTCGAAGAGATGCTATAAATTCATGCATGCATGCATGCATGCATGCAGCCATGCCTACTTGCAGCACAGCTTCCATCGCTTGGTTGAGCCTCGACTTGTGACGACAACTTCCAACTTCCAGCTTCAGTCCCGAATCCTCCACTGTATACCCACCCCAAATTCGAGCTGCCACGTGCCAACTGTAGCTGGGACTGTCGGACTCCAAACTTGAATCCCGGCATACCCCACGCCCCACGGAGCCTCGACTGGAAACCTCGTCGGCGTGACAGCCATGAGCCGAAATTCAAAAAGCATCGAAGCAAAAAGGCTCGGGGGCCCCGCAGGTGCAGCCTCTGTGTGCTTCAGGCTTCGGGATCTGACTTCGTCTTGGGTGATGAAGGATCAGTTCTGCACTTCTGTGATCGTTGTATGATGCCTCTGGCTAGCATGGACCCAAAAGCAAGCATGGCCCCCAAGGCCTACGGCACTCCTAGCCCTAGCCGGGGGTCGCAGTTTAAGCCGGACGAGCCAAGCCAAGGCCCGCTGCCCAGCAAGGCGACGAGTCAGGGTGAGGAGGGAGCTTAAAGGCCTCTGGAGTCAGCTCGGGATCGGATTCTTCATGCATTCTTGCAGAGAGAAATGCACGATGCCCAAGCTTTTCCGAGGTTTGTAAACAGCAGGACCAGATTTCAGGCAACTGAGTCCGTGTGAGAGAGAGAGAGGACCAGAGAAATCTGTCATGCAGTCAGGGCTGCACTTTGGACTCCCTTGAAGGGCAGGCCTCGACACTTGATCTGCAGCATCCTGCGGCATGATCGATTGCAGCCACATGGACGCTCTTGCCACACCAGACACCTGAGACTGCAGCAGGTGCACCTGATTACCAGCCACAGCCGACTGTGCCTCGATATCATTGCTTCGTCTGTTTTTGCACGCAGTTTTCGTCTTCTCAAACGCATACGATACGTGCTGCAGTCATGAATCGGCTGTACTTCTTCACTCTAACAGAGCGCATTGGCAGGGGCTCGACACCTCAAGAATCTACCGGCCGTTGTGACTTCGTGTGTGACTGACACCCCACAGAAGTTGCCATCGTTCTTCTGATGTGTCATGCTTCGTTTTGTTTGTGCACAATTTCACTCGAACCATCAAATGTCTCCTGAAGACTACCCTGGTTGTGGTGTTGATATTGCCATCCCATAAACATGCTTATCGCTACCAGAACAGTAATGGTTGTCGTGTTTGGGCTCGGAAGTCTCTGTGGCACAAAAGAAGAAGGGTTGTGACATCCAGCTACCCTGAAGTTCCCTAAGAGCAAGTGCTCCGGCAGCTGAACTTGATCGCTGGTGAACCTATGCAGAAGCAGTTGAGGATTTTCGCATCAACAAATTTGCCTAGCGTCTGTACTAGCTGATGAAGGCAGCCCGTACGAGCCAGCTCGTGTCAACAAAAAGATTGAAAAAACAGCCCTATCACAAAGGGCCCGAAGTGGAGGCAAGAAGTGGAAAGCATGGCGAGTGCTTCCGATAGGGAGTGGAATGACAAGGGCTGAGTGCCGTAATTAGAGAGCAACGTCTGGGCCAAAGGCCGGTGTTACAAATGCTGGAGCTGCAAGTAAACAATAAACTCTACCCGCAAGCCCTCCCGACATCTACACCAACAAGCAGCTGCATTGTGCAAAAGATGTGGCCACTACAATTGCAGGCTTCTTAGTGACGCTCATGACTGTAAGCCAGTGTTGTCGTAATTGCAAACGCTTCTGCTGGTCCGCCGTTGTTTTGGGGGTTGGAGTTGCGGTATACTTGAGTTCTGCAGCGGCTTAACGAACTCCAACCACAGGCTCTTCCCAGCGCAGGCATTCCCAAAAGAGCTTGCAACCAAGGACGAACCAAAAAACTGTAGGCTTCCCAGAGGCCTCCTTGAGATCCTCCGAAAGTTTTGCTCGGCTGTGAGGCGGCAGCCGACTGCTCTTTGCATCGTCGAATCGTAAATTACATTTATAAGGAGGCATTCGTTCTTTTGCTGCAGGCACTCGTGCCGAAGCCATCAGAAGCAACCGAACTCCAGCTCCGAGGAATCTAGGCGAGAGCCTTACGAAGCGGAGGCCGGACCATGGCACTTGTGCCCTTGGAGGTAGTCCTCTCAAGAGACGAAACAGGAGCCCTTAGTTTTCAGAGTCTTTTCGTCGTTTCAGGCGTGTGGACGGCTTCTCAGTTTGTTTCTCGCAGTCAGTCTGTGTGTGTGTGTGTCTGTTCGCCATCTCAACAAAACATGTATATCACTGTATAGCTGCATGAATGAATTGCGTAGCGTGCATCTCCCTGTGTGTGCGCACACGCCCATTCAAGCAACGAAGCTTCCTGAGGTGAGGCAATAGCATTTGCTGATGCTTGCGCATGTACCTGCATGTACATATAGTAGGTCAATAGGTGAGGCGAGAGTCAGTACCGATTGTGGCCCGCGAGTTGGGTTTTTGGTTCGGTGCAATGCAGTAGAACATAGTAGAACTAACCTGGCAATGAGAGTCTTAAGCATTGGGAACACCCTACTTGTATGTAGTCGGTCACGTCGGATGCACAAACGAATCGGCACGCAGTTTGCATTCTTGAAGCCCGGACATCCAGCCCCCGGGCTTATCTTGCAACACGTTCTAAAGGGATTCAGTTCCAATATCTATCGCACTGGTTTGCAGACTGTGAGTCGTGCCTGGGCGTCCCTTTGTTTTGCAATAGGGCTTTTCCAATATGTAGGTCTTCCAGCTGCCATGTAACTGTATATGTTGTTCGCATGTTTTCGAAACCCCGCAACCGTGCTGCGCCAGCCATTGCTCCCTGAAGGTCTGCAGGCTGCTAGAAGCCGTGCAAGGAGCATGCGCCTAGGCCAAGATTGAGTTTTTACTGGTAGGCAGGTGAAGGTGGATCATCATTAGAGAAGTTCAGGTCGAGGGCTTCCACCTAGGGTTTCGAGGGGCCAGATATATTCAGCGAGCTGTGAGACCGCTGCAAGCAGAAGCGAACTTGGATTTTCGGAGGTCGCGCTTGAGAGAAGCTCAGGGTCCCTTGAACCCGTTTCCATTGTCAGCAGGGTGTGCACAGGCGCGAAACCGTGATGCTGCAGGCCTTGTTCGAACCTCGTAGCACTTCAGTTTGGCAAAAGGCACACTTTCACAGATCGCCTGCCTGCGCAGACTGGACTCCCAAAGTCAACAGGAATCACAGACCAGGCAATGCAGATCCTAAGCTTGCGATACTCAATCGAGCGCCTTGCAAGTTGAAGCCATAAATCTCACTACTCACACCGAGAGTTGGACAAGGAGGCTTGCCCCTAAGCTGCTAGTGCTGAGACCTTGGAGGCATCCCAAGGCTAAGGCCGGGCATCGTCAAGGAACATCTCGGGGGCACTGAGGCACTGACCTCGCTCAACGTCTCGAGCACCAGCGCCAGGTAGGCTTCAGCAACGCCCCGAAACCTTAAGGACCTGAAAGTGGCTGGGCATGTTCGGTGTAATTCTGTAGTCGTGAGATTTCACGCGAACCTCAAAGTAGAACCATTTATCGTCGTCGGCATGGCTTGCCCAACCGGTGTGACTCAACTGAAGCACGAAGGTGATCTTCAGAGCATCACAGGCATCAGCACAAAATGGCTTATGAGGCGTAGCCAATCGACCAGCCATGCGACAACAGCCGCGACCTGCAAATCGATGTGTCTTTCAACGGTCTTTGTCGACCTCCTGGCCGGTCCCAAAAACCGGTCGTTGTCGTGAGAGAATCTGTTTCTTCTTCTCCTAATTGTGTAACTTGTTGTAATTGTAGGTTAAATATTTGAGACGTCGCCACCTCCCTGCTCAAGCCTGCAGGCTGCAACTGCTCGGCCGGCACCTGGAGCGCAGTGGCATCTCGCTAGGAATAAATCCTCAAGGCTGAATTCCTGACCTCCTACTTCAACCTAATCTACAGTCCGGGGAAATGCATCTTAAGCAGTGTAATCGCACGCCTTCCCTGATTGTCGCCAGATCCTGTCCAACTTGGCGAACCCCAGTCGTATCTAGTCGTTCTCTTTCCTGTGTGCGTACTTGCATTTTGCTTTGCTATGACATGCGCACTCTCTCCTCGGCCCGGCCATGTGGCGTTTCAGGGGCATTCGAATATGTACATTCTGCACATGTGTTGAAGTCTTGAGATCTGTGCTGTTTAGGACTAACTTTGCTTGAAGCTGTGGCTTCGGCATTCACAAACCGTGCCTAGACCTTTATTGACACGTGCAGCAAAAAATGTGAACGGTGCGAGCCCGATAAGAGAAAGGGAGAAAGCCTCACGTTTGCATAGATCGTAAACGCATAGGTCCGAAATCGTAGCATGTAGTAGCATCCTTCTTCTCTTGAGAATGGTGATCTCGTTTACTGAGCAAAGCAGACGAAATCATCGAAACTTCCAAGGTACGATATGAGCACTCCGGCATTGCCACCCAGTACTTCGGGCAGCCTGCTGCTTTCCAACCCGACTGCTCTCCGGCTGTGCATCAAGCAGGGGAGGAGTCAAGGGGGGGGGGTGGCCTGAGGAGGTTCAGAACTTCAGGGGCTTGGAAGTGTGTTCGATAGGTTAGGGTTCCATAGTCGGGGTTTAGGTCCTTCGGAGATTCAGTGGGCTACTTTACAACGGCTGATGATCATTTGTCTTCGACTTCGGGAGTGGGATAGGCATGATCTGCAATTCCGCTCGAGGCGCAAGCCCATCCAAAGCAGGCACTGTACGTCCAAGTGAAGGATCCCGGCAGATTTGCCAAGGAGACAAACCCTTCTCTCAACATAGCGGTTTGTGTATTCTTCGCTGCCCAGGGAGATGACCTTGCCGGATTCTCAGCTGCCAGTAGCTCTTGAGGCAGCTGTGGGAGACAGGCTGCGGTGAGATGATGTGAGACGCTTGGTGGGGGCTGGCCTGAGCATCGGCATACTCTGTGCTCCCGTGCCCAGCATAGGACATGTTCCTCAGCAGGTTGAACATGCTGAGCAGTCTGGTAGACATGGTGCGTCTTTCGTAAGAGCCCTACACAATGACGAGAATCCTACATAGTAGAGCGACCCGTTCAACAAGGCAGCAGACAATTACGTCATACCCTTTAAACATATATATATATAGATACATATATATATATAGATATACATATATATATATAGATAGTACACATGCTTGCGTAGCATCCGTTTCTCATTTCTCCAGACTGTCAGACGTCTACACATCAGCATCGCATCAAGTCGGCAACTCAGGTCGAGGATCCTTGCCCCATGCTGAGGCAGGGAGCTGGCTAGAGCTTAGGGTTAGGGTTTAGGGCTCTGAGGCAGCAGACGGCAACAGGGTTGAAGGAGTTCATATTGAAGAGGACATACAGTAGTTTAGAGGACGGACGTTTTCAAAGCCCTCCTGGTTCATCAGGATGCTTCTCTCCGCAGCATTTGCTTCACGCGAGGGGCAGCTGTCAATTATGCGCCTCCGGCTGGTACATAGACCGGACACAAGCATGACCGATGTGAGCGATCCTGTGCAGGCCGGTCTGTTACATAGTACGTGTACGCACACACCTCAAAGAAAGTCACATGGACCTGGCGCTAATGGAATAAAAGACTGCGCTGCTGTGACCGAAAGGTGATCCTCTTCTCGTAGATGAGAAACAGACGACTGTGAGCAGTTTGAGTCCCAGCCCTGGCATTGCAAGACGCACAAACACAGTCCTCCAACACTCTTCCAGTATTCTTCCATTGCAATGCCGAGCCCGGTGATTTGGGAGATTGTGGGTGGAGGTGACAAAGGCCCGGTCGTACTGGAAGTCAGCGCTGGTCCATGCCGTGTTACTTACTTAGGCGAGCTCGTAGCAGCAGAAAATTCAACGCCAATGTAACTTGATGTAACTACTTATAGCAGATTTTTTGCATGGGAGTTGTTGGCCTGCCGGACTTCTGCCACAAGCAGCGCGCAGAAACAGATAAATCAACTGTCGAAACTTCTTCGGACCTTGCGGCTTCCACAGGTGGCATCATCGTTCGGGACGGTGAGAGCACCAAGTCTGCGCAGCTGGGAGACCGTCGCTTGATCTTTTCAATAGTCGCCTGACTGTCCCGACTGATGGGCCGTGCTGCCGGCAGACCGGGGCTGCAACCGTTCATGGTATACCTCTATACCCGGCCCAAGACGCCCTAGGGTGTGCTTCGTCCTGCCCGCTCCTTGGTTATTTGATGTTGTTTTTCGGTCGGGGGCATTCAGGCCGCAAGATTCAAGCCGCAAAACCTCGTGAAAGGTATCGCGCTTGTATTGGGGGGGGGGTTGTGTGCCAGAGTCGCATGTCTGGGGGTTATTTGGTTTGATATGAATGCGTTTGGGGGAAATCTTTTTTTGCTCTTCGCTACTCGTATGAGGCGGCACGCAAGTAGAGCCACAAATTAACCATGTTGGCTCTAGTAAAACCGCGAGTGCGGTGCCAGGCATGTTTAGAACCGCGTGCTCAAGCTGACACTTTGTGCATTAGCGCCTCGTCATCCCAGCCCTTTAGCATACTTTTTGATTGGAACTCTTCGCGGATTCGCGGGTGGGGTGGGGTCGGCCCTCGGTTCGCGACAGCCAAGATCCACGTTGGGTACCCGAAGCTAAAAATGTGTTCTCAAGCAGCGCGAAGGTCTGTCGACGGGTTCCCTGGTGGAGCAAGTGACTGTGAAAGGCGCTGCAGCTTTCGGGTCTGGACAGCAGGGCATAATATTGCTGAAGCTTCCAGGTCCATGTCGAGAGGGCACAAGCAAGTGGTTGCGATTTAGCTCAGCATGTGCACGTGTGTCAGATGCCCGTGATGACGCAGCACCACGTTGCATGCATGACAGCATGCAGTTGCAGTTCCATCTTCGTTTGTTCTGACCACAGCAGTGGAGACTGGGGCCGTCGAATTCTCTCACACGCTATCATGGACTTCGCATGTTGCTTGTGGTTTGAGGTCAGGCTGGTGGCCCGGCCAAGGGGTCTTCTGGAGGGCTTGACTGCTTGGCCACGGAATAATTTTGGGACACGGATATGGCATGTGCCCAGTAGCAATGCCTTCATCATCCCAATAGCATCCTTAGCTGTATAGGGCCTGAGGGTATCTTTGAAGCCTCTTGCCTGTCGAAGCCTTCGTGTGCAAGGTGACCGCTTGCAGTACAAGCTTCTTGCCGGCGCAGGACCCGGAGTTGCGTAAGAGAGCCGCGGAACATGTGAGATGCTTCACACTGTCTGCGGCCAAGACGATCCGGTACGCGCTCAATGTATCCCAATGTCAGACCATATGAGAATTCCGACAGACTCTAAGGCCTGCAGCCTAACACGCGACGCGAGGCGTAAGAGTTTGCGGAATCATTAATTGCCTGTCATGAGACTGTACGGTCAGTTGGCTCAAGACCTCGAGCCAACAGGTCGGCAGCGCAGCCTGTAAGTCCTGGAACCTTGCTCTCAGCGTCCGAGAAAATATTGGTCATGGGCTTGTAGCTTCACGGTGTTGTGTTTAACGTTCAGGCTCCAGCGCCCCTGCAAGCTTTCAAATCATGGTCCTGGATTTGTGCCCCGAGTTCTATGTCGGAGGCAAGGAGAACCTGCTGTGGCAACCCGAGGACGATGAACACCAACGACGATGTTGGTTGGCCCCAAAGCCTGATGTGGGAGCTGCAGACCCGGTCGCAAAGAAGATGCCCAAGGCAGTGCCAGATGGATTGGCCACGACCGTCGCGCCAGCAGCCTTGAGCTCGCGTTATGTTCAGACATTCGCAGGACGCGAGCTCTCCAGGACCTATGCAAGCGCTCACAGCATCGCAGGCTTCCGCCGAGTTCCAATTTGCCCGTTAGCCCCGAACCCCTGTCCATTGAAACTTTATACTGCCTCAAGTGCCTCAAGCCAGTCCGAAGCATCAAACCTGAAATGCGAGAGAGCCAAAGCTTGTAGCATTCGAGTGTGTGCATAGAGAACACCAGGAATCATTTGTGCAATCCTCTTTGCAGGCTGTCCTGTCTACATCGGAACAGTCCCAAAGTCGGCGGTGACGTTGGCGCAGCCGCCCGGATTGCTTCTGGACCGGAGTCGCTGCATGGCAATCCCGCCCGCCGTCCAACATCCTGCCACGATCATCAAGAGGGTCCACAAGGCAGCACCTCGAGTGACGATGCGCATCGTCCAGCCCGCAGCTATGCCCTACATGCAAGTGCGCTTCCCTGTGCAGCCAGTGTACCCGATGTCTCGAGAGACGTCCTTCCTAGGAGGATGTCCGATGGCATACTCCTCCGTGTACGTAAGCAATCGCGTGGTTCTTCCGCCACGCGTCCTCGTGCGAGCCTAGTCTTTGCACTGCTTCAAGTCCCATGGCCGAAATGGGCCTGGACTTGAACGACAGCATGCCCTGGGTCCCCCAGTAGTGCCCTTCTAACTTTTCTTGGGTCGGTCTCCTTGTTAAGACTGAACTGTAGGCAGACATCTAGGCAGGGTTTTGAGGGATTGCTGGGGGACCATACCACCGCGACTGCAGCCCCTTTTTTCCATGCCGTGCCTATGAGCCGGCTGGAATTGCGCTGGATCATGCTGGCTGGTGCTAGAAAATCGTCTGGTGGGGCTTTTGGTTGGGGGCTGGTCGGGTGCGAGGTTCTCGTCATGAAACGGGCTTTTGATAAGTTTTGGCTTGTTCTTGTTGGTGGCTGGAGTTGGCCTAGAATCCGGAATGCTTTGCCAACCGTGAAGCTTGTCCGGCGGGGCTTGTCTCATGATTGCTGCCCTGCACTCGCTTCTAGGTGGACGATGCTTTCATACTGGTATGGGCGGGGGAGTAGGAGGTCCAGCGCTCGTGTCTCTAGTTCTCGGAGGTCGGCGAGTGAGATGATATCATGATGGCCGTTTAGCTCCTCTCAGAATGACGTGTCAGAAGTCTCGAGGTTCAACCAATGTGACCGTCTATGGCAAGCATGTCGTGCTGGTGATGCCGATGATGCGGCGGTTGCTTGTGCTAGGAGTGAAGAACACAAACCAGATCTTGACATGCCGATGGCCACGGTGATTCGGATTGCCAGGGTTGTGATCACGATGATGTTGCTTAGCGTGATGGTGGTGAGGAGATGAAGGTGACATTGACCACAACGAACGTGATGCTGATGCCGTTGCTGAGGCTATGCCCGCCACTAGTGATACTACCGGCTGATGCAGAGCTCTTCTGAATCTTCCATGCTGCAGTAGTTGATGTCAAGCTGATGTCTCAGTTTGCTTGTCCTTTGCCTGCAAAGACTTATTCGTCGATTTCCGCACGGGTCTTCATGACTGTCCTGTCCGGAAGTTGGCTCAAAACCTAGAGCCAACAGGTCGGCATCGCAAATTCCGGAGACTAAAAGGGCCATGCAAACGCGGCCGAAGCGTAAGATAGCCTGCCATCTCAACCCGTGGATCCCGGAACCTTGCTCTCAGCGTCCGAGAAAAAATGGTCACGGGCTTGTAGCTTCACGGTGTTGTGTTTGACGTTCAGGCTCCAGCGCCCCTGCAAGCTTTCAAATCATGGTCCTGGATTTGTGCCCCGAGTTCTATGTCTGCGGCAAGGAGAACCTGCTGTGGCAACCCGAGGACGATGAACACCAACGGCGATGTTGGTTGGCCCCAAAGCCCGATGTGGGAGCTGCAGACCCGGTCGCAAAGAAGATGCCCAAGGCAGTGCCAGATGGATTGGCCACGACCGTCGCGCCAGCAGCCTTGAGCTCGCGTTATGTTCAGACATTCGCAGGACGCGAGCTCTCCAGGACCTATGCAACCGCTCACAGCATCGCAGGCTTCCGCCGAGTTCCAATTTGCCCATTACTGTAGCCCTGAACCCCTGTCCACTGAAACTTTGTATTACCTCAAGCCAGTCATTAAACCTGAAACACCAAGAATCATTTGTGCAATCCTCTTTGCAGGCTGTCCTGTCTACTCCGGAACAGTCCCAAAGTCGGCGGTGACGCTGGCGCAGCCGCCCGGATTGCCTCTGGACCGGAGTCGCTGCATGGCAATCCTGCCCGCCGTCCAACATCCTGCCACGATCATCAAGAGGGTCCGCAAGGCAGCACCTCGAGTGACGATGCGCGTCGTCCAGCCCGCGGCTATGCCCTACATGCAAGTGCGGTTCCCTGTACAGCCAGTGTACCCGATGTCTCGAGAGACATCCTTCCTAGGAGGATATCCGATGGCATACTCCTCCGTGTACGTAAGCAATCGCGTGGTTCTTCCGCCACGCGTCCTCGTGCGAGCCTAGTCTTTGCACTGCTTCATCCCATGGCCGAAATGGGCCTGGACTTGAACGACAGCATGCCCTGGGTCCCCCAGTAGTGCCCTTCTACCTTTTCTTGGGTCGGTCTCCTTGTTAAGACTGAACTGTAGGCAGACATCTAGGCAGGGTTTTGAGGGATTGCTGGGGGACCATACCACCGCGACTGCAGCCCCTTTTTTCCATGCCGTGCCTATGAGCCGGCTGGAATTGCGCTGGATCATGCTGGCTGGTGCTAGAAAATCGTCTGGTGGGGCTTTTGGTTGGGGGCTGGTCGGGTGCGAGCTCGGCGAGTGAGTTGACATCATG
Source organism: Symbiodinium sp. CCMP2456 (assembly GCA_905221635.1). Lineage (NCBI taxonomy): Eukaryota > Dinophyceae > Suessiales > Symbiodiniaceae > Symbiodinium > Symbiodinium sp. CCMP2456. The sequence goes on from CAJNDV010001058.1 coordinate 29,121, forward strand.
ATGGCCTGTCAGTTCCATTCAGGATGAAGTGTCATAAGTCTCGATCTTCAACCAGCATCAAGCCATGTGACCGTCTATGGTAGGCATGTCGTGCTGGTGATGTCGATGATGCGGCGGACGCTTGTGAAGAAGACACCAGATCATGACATCCATGCGTGTGCCAAAAAAATGACATGACGATGGCCACGGTGGTTGCGATCGCGATGATGTTGCTAAGGGTGGCGGCGGTGAGGTGGCGAAGGTGTCAGAGACCACCACAACCAGTTTTGCGGGTTTGTTTGGTGCCAGACACTTCGCAGGACCTCCCGAAGGCTGGATCAGCGTCTTGCTCTCTGGGAAGCCCCTGGCCGTGGTCGCAAGGGGTGAGGCCGGTGCATCGACTCCCTCCAAGCAAGAGGATAGCGCGGCACCCGCGGAGCCCGTGGCCACGGCGAAGCTGGGCATTTTCAGCTTTTTCGGTGATCATGATTGCGGCTGGTTCAGGTTCATTCATTCGGGAAGCTGAGGCACATTAAACAACGACTAGCTTTGGGAGTTGTTTCTTGTGTCCTGCATGTTTACTCGTACAGTGCTCTGTTTGGTTTGGGCTGCACTCGATGTTGTTATTCGCTTGGATGGCTGTATCATATGCAGATTCGCGGAGAGGGTGCAGGCCCAAAGGGCCAGAGTGGCTCCTGGAACGCCACTCAAGAGTTTCGGCTCTGAAAGGGATTTGGTGACGCTGGGAGTTGGTTTGTTGCAAATTTGATCTTGTAGATGTGTCCTGAAGCTTCAACTATCGAACATACACGGTTTAGTCAACTCGAACCTGGGTCCATGGCCTTGTGATCCCAGATCTGCACCAATTTTAACGCAGGAAAGAGCAACTCTATCCAATGCCAGCGCAATGACACCGCAGCTGCAGGAACGGGCACGAGCAGGACGGCGAGGGTGCCATCGCGAGGAGACGGGTTTTTGTACTTTGCTGCACTGTGTCTAGCTTGTTCCTTGTCAGGTGACCTGAAAAAAGAACTGTGGCCCCGGCCTACAAGGAGAGCGAAGTGGGCGACCTGGACGCCGCTTCCTCAAGAGGCGGCTTCGTAAACAAAAGAGGGGGCCTCTCTGATCTGGAGCCCTAGGGTCTTGCGGCCGGTTGAACTCGCAAAAAGAAGCCTGAAGCCCGTACAGAGCCTTCAAAGGCATACTTAGGAAAGTCCGAGGTTGCAAGATATTTTAAGGTGTTCTTCAGGCGTAAACCCTCTTGTAGAACAGTGCATAGCAGGTTTATGTTGATACTTTTTGTTCCGGGCTGGAAGGATGAAACGCTCTCCTCAACGAAGCCAGGTGTGGGACAACTTTCCACGCGCCGGAGATGGCGGTCGTCCCACATCGCTCGGTGCTTTCAAAAAGGCCGAACTCCCGCACAGCAGCCACCGAAGCTTTCGACCCATTCAGTCCCTCTCGTCTGTCACCGTGTGGGGCCCAAACCCACTGCTGTTCGGCTGCAAAAACCCGAAGAGAAAATCCCATGTCTTGGGTGTGAATTCCTGATGGCTTTTCTCTTTGGTGCTTCCGAGCAACTGACTTTGCACCAGGCTGCGTGTGCAACCTTCCATGCATGCATCCTCTTTTGGCCAGGTGGTCGGCGAAGCCGCCGCGGGCGAGTTTTGGGGACTGCACCGGGGCTTGGAGAGGGCTGATGAGGCTTTTGCTGGTTGAGAAATGTTGATGGAAAAACGGGATCCTGACACCGAAGAGATAGTTGCCAGCAAACTGGCTCAGGGTACTGCATCATGCTCATATGCTGATTGATTTCCCAGAGCTCAAAAACCACCACGGAGCCAGGGAGCCAGCTTCACGTTTGCCTGCCGGACGCTTCAAAAAAAGAGGGCACGTTCTACGTACTCTACCTGTGCGGAAGTGGGCAAGATGGTAAGGTCCAACACCCGACACTCAGAATTCGCAGTCATAAGCCGAGGAACTTCCCCCTGTCGGCGGATCAGTTTCTGGAAATGGGGCCGGCTTCTTGACGGGAATTGCCGTTTTCCCGCGAGCCGGATTGAAATCCGGGCCTTCGGTCATCATGTCCTTGGTAGTAGGAGTCAAAATGTCCTATATGGGGATGTTGACACGACGAGTGCAAGCGCTTCTGGCCTCAAATGCGCGCAGCTGGCAGCTGGCAAGGGGAACTTCACAAGAGCCGTATCCAGGCGTGTCGTAGGTTGGTCCCGTGTGCGAAGCGATGCGTAAACGCGTTTGGGATTGTGACTCGCCGGTCTTCATATCGGGGGGTCTCAGACGTTGAACTATATTGAACTTTCCTGCCACAGCTAACAGAAGCTTTTTCGCGGGTGTGCCGTGTTTGCGCTGATTATATCGAGACGACAGTTCGAAGATGTTCGAAGCAAGGCTGTTTTCAGCACCCGTCCTCAGGACTGGCTGACGAAGGCCATGCACAAGGCAGGCACCCTCCCGAAGGACAACAGGATCGCCTCTCGACTGCAAGCCTCCGTCCCGAAAGGAGATTTTCGGGAGTTGAGTCAACGTGGACATCGTCAACTCAGTACCGGCGATGACTCTGCCCCGAGTTCGCCCCTGTGCATTTTGGAGAGCATCCCAAAACGTCGTGCTGAATAGTGGGTGGCCCTGCTGCGCCATGGTCTCGGCCAGTAGCCCTGAGCTTCTACGTATAATTTGCAGCCAGGGGCATATCTGCACAGAGGTGAAGTTCACGGACTTCGACATCAAAGCTGCCAAGACGACGGAGTCCACAGAATCCACGGTGCCACGGCTGAGAGCCGAACACATATGACTCCAAACTATTGGCAAACTAGACCGCAAAACAGCGATGATCCTCTGTTATAAGCTTCCAAGCTTGCGACGTCGCGTGCATGTACCAGTGTTGTACGAGGAAGCAAGCTGGGGTGGTGCCGGGATCAAGATACTGCTGTCCGTGGACTACAGGCTGGCGTTGCGGGGTGAGTTTTTTAAACTAGGGCATCGCAACACACCAACCCAAACACGGCACACACACACAAACATGCAAACACAATCACGCACTGTCAGTCTAAATTGTCCAAGTTCATGTGGGTTGGTGAGGCTGGGCTTTGGAAATCCTGAATTCGACTTGTGTCCATATCTCACTTGCTGAAATTGCATGATGTACTACAGTATATATCTGCAGCATGATGTTTCCAACCTTTCAAGTTGATGTCTCAAACCGTTCAAGTTGTGAGAGTTCAGATTCAGACGTTCCACAGAATCACTAAGTGCTTTACAGCCTGACCTCAGCCCTGAGTAAGGACAGCTTGAGAATGTGCCGCTTGAAAGGGGTTCGGGCCGGGGGCCTTGATCTTGAGGATGAAGATAGAACCGGCGACCTAATTTATCCCTCGATCTATATATATATATATATATATACATATGTATATATGCCATATGTATGTATATATGTATATATATGTATATATGTATATGAACATGAATTCAGCATATATAGTCGTATACAACAGAATATACAATTTAAGTTCAATGGCTGCATGCAAAATTTCAGAAAGTCGTCTCGTACCAAGTTGTGCCTGAAGCTTGGANNGTCTCGCATCTCAGTCATGAGTACTGTCTTGTGGGTCAAGCTGGGCAGTAAGGGCAGCAGCCGAGTCCCTTGTAAAGAAAAAGTTCAATGGTTGTCTCTGCTGCAGTGAGTTTGACAGCTGTCGTTTTCAGATCGTCGAGTTGTGTTCCGCATTGCTCTCGGTACTGCCGCATTAACCATAGGCCCCATAGTAGTTCCTTTTTGGGATTACCTAGCTATAGTAGGATTCTAAATATGAGAGCCCCAAAAAGGAACTACTATGGGACCTCTGGGTAAGCACTTGTTCCCTGTTTGCAGTCGCGAACCAGTGGGCGACGAGCCTGGCAAAGCTCTTCGGCAGAGATTTGTGCCAAGCGTTGAGGGTCCAGTGGCGCGCAAGTCAATGTCTTCCAAAGTAGACTTAGAAGTAGTAGTAGTAGTAGTAGTAGTAGCAGCAGTAGTAGCAGCAGCAGCAGTAGTAGTAGTAGTCGTCGTCAGTTTTAGTCAGTTTTGTAATCTATAGTAGAGATTTCAGTCGTATCAAAAAGTCCGGGGTTCAATACGTTAACTACATTCTGTTATGGCGTGCCATTTTCAGGACATGTTCGTCAAGATGCCGCATGAGTTCACCGGCAAGAACGAGCGGTTCAAGATCTCGGTGCTACCACTCAGTTCTGGCAGCAACATTTCTTTCATGTAGCAGGTTTCGATTGCCACTTGTCAGTGGCTCTTTACCTGCCTTCGTGCCTGGTCCTGCCGAAGAAGTTGAGGTTCAGCACAGTGTAAACCTGTCACAGTCTTTTCCAGGTTACTATCAATGGCGACTGGGCCGAGACGATGTTTTACAACATGCTTTCCGGCAAGCTGCCCGTTAAGACTCCTCGTATCTTCTTCGCGGACATGAACCGCCGGACAACGATGCCTCGCTGCAAAGCTTTCCTTGAAGTGAGGTTTCTGCATGTTACGGACTTGCAAGATCTCGCAGTAAGGAACTTCATCTGGGTCATGGAGTGCCCGGGCATGAACTGGAAACTCGTGGGGCTAAGCCATTGGTAGCCTTGCCATGGCCCATTAGACAGTAAATCTATCTCACCTCGTAAGCCAACAACAGTATTGCTAACCAAGCCTGGCGATTTGTTACGCAAAGCTCGGCCAAGTCGGGCTCTTCCATCGGTTTGTATGTAGAATTTACTTATCTGTACAGTAGCACCTGATTTGCTTGTCCAGCTGTCCACATTTTGCGCTGGTGCCCTTTATTCGCCATGCAAGCGTGGATGCCGTCAAGCCCACTCCCCAACACAAGCGCGAAACGGAGAGAGTGCCTGCAGGAGAATACCGTACGGCAGTGACTCGCAGAAGTCCTACGGTCCGGGCGAAATTCTCCCCCCAGCAGGAAAGTACCGGGACTGGATGCTGAAGGACTACCACGCAACGCAACGAGAGTTGACACCTGCACTGGCGTGACTACAAACGTGGATGGTCATAGCCACTAATGACACAATATCTCATCTCGACATTCACTGGATTGGCACTGCTAGTTACGAGCAAGATTGCAAAACCGATTGGCATTCTTTATTTCTCATCACCTCGCCCACAGAGCCAAATCTGGCCACAGGATGCATGTGAGATGTACTATGCCCACAGCCGGGCTTTGGCGCGATTCTTTGGCTGGCTCCTTTGTTGAAGTTTGGTCTTGGTACGTATTTTTAAGAGGGTGCAGGGGCTGGGATGATCGCAGCGACTGTGCACAGCTATACGTTGCTCATGACGTGCTTTTTTGACGTTGATGTCCATAGCAGAGTAACAGGTTTAGCTCCAAGTGGGTGCTCAGTTTTCGTGGAGCAACAGCCAGCGCGGACTATCACGTGATTCAGCTGTAGCATGGCGCCGCATGGTTATCTCCCGTGGTCCGAAGTAAGTACGGGAGACAAGGGTTGAAGGTGCTATGGAAAATAAAGCCCGTAGCCCGTTAAGGGTCCTACCCCAATAGTCCAACAAAACAAGCTGGTGGGCTGCGGATTAGACATCTCGACAGTAAGTGTATGTGGTTCTACTAGTAGTAGATGCACTCACGGACCGCCCAAGCGTGGAAGGATCCTGGAGAGCTTGATGAAAGAACAGCCGAGGTACTCCTCTGTTACAGTCGGAAATCGTTTCCCAACTGCCAGGTTCTACCACACCAACCAGACTACCAATCAAGTTGCGGAGTGTTTCGGGCATCCAGCGGCGATGAAGACCATGCATGCCACGTGGCTCTAATTTCCTGCCGTTTCATGAGGTCTCATTCCGAAATTGTGCACGCTAAGTCGTCCATAGTTGGGCTTCTTGGGTTGCGCATCAACTCAGACAAAAGCATTTAGCAGCAGAGTCGCATGGCACATCTAAACCAATGCGCTGATTTTAGAGAGCCAAGAGTTGAGACCGCTTCAGTCCTCGCTCGGAGGTCGATCAGCTCATCCTGTACTGTAAGCGTGCGTTCCAGCTTTTTGCGAGCCTTGGGTTGCTCAGGAGATTTTCGACCGAGTGCGGCCACTGAATCCAAAAGCGAGGGATGCCTTCTATGTCAAGTGAGTCTTGGCGCAGAAAGGGGACAGAAAGCACTTTGGAAGTTTTGCAACTTTCCTGCATGCACTTCTTGCTTGAGGTGTAAGCCGAAGCCAGATGAAACATCCAGATCCCGCTGACAGTTTCGGCTCGCTCTCCTATGATTGTGCAAGCTAGGGTTCCTTCGGTAAGCCACTAGGCAAGCTCCGTGCTCCCCTATTCCCAGGTCTGGCTGACCCGAAGATGGCGCCCGTTGTGGAAAGTGTTGTGGCGGCAGTAATGTCGTTGTCGTTCTTCTTGCAGCAAGCCCGACGCGACGAACATGCAAGTAGAACGTCTCTTGCGGCGGCACTTTGCTGGCAACAGCAGCTGACTCAGAGTTGAGCTGAATGGCCAAACTCACGAGCATCGTGTTTCTAGTCGTATTGGGCTCCTCCCTCCCCTCCTCGACATCGCAATTGGCAGCGGCTCGGGTTCCAGTATAGTGTGCCTGCCTAGTTACAAGCCATGGCGACGGACACCGCCCGCATTGAGGAGCGTGTGAAGACAGTGAAAAGTCAGGACCCGTGTAGAATCGTCGTGGACGTCATGGAGAAAGGTTCACTGAAGGCCGACACTGTCACTCCCTTTGCTTTGGACTTCCATGATCGTGGGAATTGGGGCATCATTCTTCATTGCTGGTGTTTGGGCTTCGTATCTGGAGGCTTCAATGCCTTCCTCGTGGGAGTGGTTGCGGGCTATCTCAATGTCTCCAGCGACATCATCCGAGGTCTGCAGAACATGTGCTCGCTTCCTAATGTCTTCGCTGTCCTCATGGGTATCCTGTCGGACTCTCGCCCGATCTTCGGATACCGCCGCAGGCCCTACATGGTATTGGGATGGCTCATAAGCACAACCGCGTACTCGACTATGGCTTGCATGGGGCTTCCTGAGCCTTACTTCTGTGTGGGGCCGGATGGCAACTATCTTCGTGATCGCGAGCCTTGCAATCCAGATGCCGACCAGTACTACGTGCCCTTGATGATCTGTCTCTTCTCCGCGAGCGTCGGCCTATTGGTGAGTGGATCTGCAGGGCGTGGGCTGATGGTCGAGTATGCTAAGGCTGAAGAGGCAGAGAGCCGAGGTCGAACGCAGACGATGCTTGAGATGGTCAGCTTGCTCGGGACATTCTCATCCCTGCTGTTGGCCGGTTTCGGCTTTAACGGTCGACTGTTCAACGGCACATGGGATCAGCGCCGCCAGCTCGGCTTCAGCCAGTATGTCCTCGTTTTCGCTGTGGTGTCCATGATTGCGGGCCTGTCCTGCATTCGCCACGTTAACGAGGGACCAGCCGACGGAGATGTCTCGATGCGGAAGTATTGCATGCTTGCCTGGAACCTCTTTGAGAGCAAAGCCGTGGCTGCCGTTGCTCTCTTCTTCTTCGTGAGGGGTGTTGTGGCGCAAGTGTTCACCACAGCGAGTTTCTGGGTCATGATGGAGTGGGCCGGTGTGAAGAGCTTGCAAATGCAGTTGTGCTCCTTGCTTGGAGTCTTCGCGGCTTTGCTTGGCAGCTGGCTTTTGCAGAAATACATGCTGAATGTCAGCTGGCGAAAGATCATAGTGGTCGCCACAGTCACTGGCACAACTTTGGATGCCGTGCCGACGTTTCTCACCATCTTTGGAGTCGTGCGGGACCAGTACTTCTACCTTGGTGAGTCTATCGTCAGTGCCGTGCCCGAAGCCATGGCTGTTCTTGTTTGCAGCTTCATGGTGAACGAGCTGGCCGACAGTACCAACTGTGGTGTGCTGGCTGGGCTCTTCGTGACCATCAGCAACGTGGCAAATCCGATGGGCTTGCTCCTAGGGAACCAGCTCTTTGGGTTGTTCCAGCCAGCGCTTGCGGAGCGAGACAATTTCGTGGAGGATGCGTCCTCGTTCCGCTGGACCGTGGGTTTATCTTACGTCCTGACATACGGCTTCTGCATTTTTCCGCTCTTCCTGCTGCGATTGCTCCCGGCTCAGAAGGGCCACGCTCAGGCACGTAAGCAGGACTGGACGCACAACTCATGGTACCCGGTGCTGACAGCGATTGTCTTGAGCACGTCTCTTCTTTACACCTTGGTAGGTGACGTCTTCGTGCTGAACCCAGTCCTGGTCTGTGCCCGATTCGTGGGCGGCCAAGGCTGTAATCAGGCCGCTGCAATGTCTGCTCCCATTCAGGCCTGAGATTCCTGAAGTTCCTCTGCTGAAGAGGACATGTTCGCAGTCGCTCAATTGGAATCTGAGGCTACATGGGAAGCTTGAGAACTCCAGCTTTCCGCAGGCAAGCACGCCTGCAAGCGACGCCTGCTCGAGCACAGGGCCCGAGTTGCGAGATCGTCCCCTCTTGCACTTGTGTGAGGGACAGGGTCAGAGCAGTAATTAGAGCTCGATTTGTTCAGAACCTGCGAGGTTGAGGTGGCAAGGTCGCTCAACTGCACACTTCACAGGTTACGGCCCCATCTTGCCACTTCAGATGAGACTTTGCCTTCCTAGTATCCGAGAGGCCAGGAAATCTCAAGGCCTTTGTAAAGATGGCCTGAGTGACAGGATCTCGGATTCCCCCGTTGTACAGACCAATGTGCACACGACAAACACAAATTAGATCGAGGCGAGCCCTCGTTCAGGGTTCACAGGGTTTAGGCTTACGGCTGAGATTTGGGGCTTTGGATCCTTAGGGCTTTTCGGCGCAGGATCTTTAAGGCGTAAGGTCCGGCAGCACCAAGCTCGATGGCTTGATGCACATTGAGCACCCCGTTGCCGAGAGAGTTTGGACGGGGGCAATCTTGGTGTATTGTTAATTTGCCGCACCTGCACCTCGCGGCTCGTTCTAGGCAACGAGTTTGACAGAGGACCTGAGAGAAAAGGGGCGTGCAGAGGTCTGTTTGCCAGCCTCGCCTGGACCGTCTGAGTTGTGAGACTTTTCCCGTTTCGTTAGGTGCAGTCAGGGAGGAGACTAATTAGTCCTAGCTCGACGTGCAGTCCCTCAACGCATTAGTCGGGACCAGGTCTGGGACTGGCGCCTGCGGCTGCCGAGTCCTTCCTAGCCATGGCTGAGTCTTTCATCAGGCAGAGCTCTGTGCTTAGGGGTCAGCAGTTTGGTGAACATTTAGGGCCCAGGGCTGTGGAACTTTGCGTTCTTTCGCCTCAAACGTTTCCCTTGCAGCTTCTGCAGTCATGCAGTCACGCAGGCAGCGTGGAAAGAGACAGCTGTCCTGGCGTGACGTTGCAAGACAGCCGCAAAAAGCGCTGTGGAACTGAACAAGGATAATTGCAGGAGAACGGCGTACAAAGAACACTTACAAAAACACATTCACGACCACAGAATTATAATGTCCAAAGTATGGTGAAGACTCCAGCGCTTAGTTTTCGAAAAGTCGGTAGTGGGGGTAGCATGAAGTTTCAACGGGGATATGAACGAATGGGGCTTTCCTTGCTGCCGTTGTGGAGGAAGCAGTACTGTAGGAAGTGAAGCAGCTCGGCAGCTAGATAACCCGAGAGTCAAGGGCAAACAGTTCTACATGGCCTGCCCTGCAGCACCTTCCATGGCATCATGCCCGGAGGAACGTTGCGACGCACTGCTTCCCGAAGAAGCTGGTAGAGGAAGCCACGTTGAAGAAGGCTCTCAATGAGGCGCCGGCCAGCTCGAGAGCTGTGCCAGTGTGTGCTACTTTCCAGGTAGGCACTGCTGCACCCAACTCTTCATCCTCCACCCTGATCTGGGTCGAAGCATGCGGCTGTTGCCAGGCGAAAGAGATAGCAAAACACTCGCAGGAGATCGCCTTCTACATGTGACCGGGATTGCTAAGTAAATGCCTCAAGCTGTTAGGCGCTATCTTTGCGTGCTCTTACTCCGGCTCGGGAGTTGAGAATGCAGCTTGGGATGTCCGATCTTGTCATGATTCACGTTCAGATTGTCTTGCTGTGGTATTTTCAGGATTGAGAACTCGTCGATGGTTGAGTGTCAGGAACATAGCTTTCAAAAAGGCGTGACTTCACCTGGTCATGAAGGCTGTGGATGGGGCTTTCGTGGTTCTTTGCAGAGAGAGGTTGGTGCTTGCGTGGCCTAGGCAGATGATCCCGGAGTACTACACGCTGGCCCATCCCAATGCGCAGATCGACAACGCCATTTTCTGGAGAGATGGCAACGGCATCATGGAGTGTGGCCTCATAGAGTCTCAGTCGTAATTGCCACGCAGCTTCACCTCGGTGGGCGGCTCTGTGGTGTGTGAGTGTGTGTGCGTACCAGGGAATAGCAAAGGAATTTAAAGCATGAAGAAGGCACAACGTGTGCCCTGGATCCGCTGAAGCGCTTCAGCATTCGTGGGTCAGTTGCATATGGCGGTGTACGTAACTGTAACTGACTGTAGGAAGCCGCCTGTCCAGGTGTCAACTGTAAATGGAACACAAGGTGCTCGAGACGCCGCAGGGAGCAACGACTGTTCGACGATACATTTAGGGCATTCTGGTGCGAAGATTTATGCATCGGGTTTCATGGCTCGCCATGCATCTCTGTCCAAGGATTGGGGTGGCGCGATGGCGGGCGAACACTGCAAGTCATGCTGTGTGTCGCAATGCTTGTCAATCTCAGCTTGCACGTCTGTTTGTTGGGACTTGGTACTGTCAAGATGCATGTGGAATGAAATCTTGGTGGCTAAATACTGAAGACATCAAGCTCTCGTCGAAGGTACTTCAGTCGAGCTTTTTGAGCTTGGATCCACATGTTGTAGAATTCCCTGTGCGATGCTTGATGAAAAATGCATCTTCAACCCTGGAAAATGTCCCTGAAAGCTGGGAGGTGGGAATGCCGATTCCGACCATCCTCGCCGGCAGCTGGCTCGGTGCGGAACCCGACTTCATGGACGAGCACGAGCAAAAACTGCGCCTGGGAACTGTTCATGCATGGTTCATGAGTTGTCGGAGTTTGAACTTTGGCAAAGAGAAATCATGTGCGCTCAAAAGTTGTTTTCCGCCGCAAGGGTGAAGTGCTTCGCCAACGAGTACAAGGAGGTAACAGGCGTGAATTTGGATCCAGACCTCCTCTACATGGACTACAAGCTGTCTCAGGCAACCAACAACCAATTGATGCAACTTGATTGGGGCTTGATGCTTGAGCATGAAAACAATAGCCTTGAAGCTTCGCCAGTGTTTCGGAAGGGTAAGTTGTGTTTCAGCAGAGAGCCTCGCACATCAGTGGATCGGTGTACCGTATACCGACTTGCAGCAACAGCAAGCTGACAATCTTCAGATGGGGCACGATCCTGCATGGAACTCAGCTGTGACTGCCAGTCCCTGTTACTATGTTTCCATTCAGAAGCACCTGCGAATAAGTCAAGGGGTTCCCTAGCCGTGCTACTTCGAGCAGCGTGCTTCTAAAACTTGTGCATGCTACCTCGACCTTCTGTCTTCTTCCGAGGCCAGCATCGACTGTCTGCAGATTTGCTGAGATTCGCTCGCTCTTCTGCAGGTTTTGTTTGCTTTCAGCCGGGATTTTTAGAACTTTTTCGCTGGGCACTGGAGCGGTTCGCGAACTTGAGTGCTCGTTTTCGAGATATCCTCCTGCATTCCTGCCCTTGGGTGACTTCGCCGACTTATTTCGATGCCGGACAGCCTCCAAAGAAAGTCGTCTGCTTTTGGGTTTTTCGACTCTGGAGAGAGGCCTGAG
>CAJNDV010001058.1:46196-99394 GCA_905221635.1 Symbiodinium sp. CCMP2456
TGTGTTTCATTCTCTGGTTTTCTTAAGTCAATCTGTGCCCAAATAAATTTGAATGTTTCTGGCTCCTACGTCAATAATATTTCTTCCCATCCTAAACTTGTCCAACAATGGAAATCAATACCTGTAACATAATAATCGCACTTTTCAGCTACTTTTTGTATGCTCATTTTGTTCTGGTAAATGTTTAGAAGTTTTCCCATATATATTACCCGTTAAATGTTTTTCCCGACATCTAACGCACGTTTTACATATTCTACCGTAACAACCTATAAAATACGATTTTGGAACATAACAACGGCAGTATTTACAAAATCCGATGTCTTGATTATAACCTTCGTGGGCGCCCAAGAGGCGGAATACTTCAGAACAGCTGCACGCCCTTGATGTTACTCAACCTGGGGCCTGAGTGTCAAACACAAGCTTAGTTGAGTACTCAACCCAAGTCGAGAAGCTCATGGCCCTGGCAAGAGTCCAATTGCGTTTTGACACAGAGTTGCATCGATGCACCGCGGGATGCGAGCATGTGTGGTCGGGCCTGAGGGCTACAGCCAGACAACTGAACAGATGCAGTTGGAGGAATGCCGAGATATTGCAGCCAAAGCCACCGGACAATTTGGAACCACAGTTGGACGCGATGATTCAGCATCCGCCGTAGTTGTGTTTTTTGTGTCCTCTGTAGGTCTCACTGTGAATCTGGACGTGTCTTGCTTGCAAACACACGGGTGTGTGTTGCATGTATGGGAATCCAAGTGTACATTTTCGACCTTGCCTGCAGCACAAACATGCACCAACCCAAGTAGGCCCCATCCCCACAGCTCTAGCGGATATGCAGAACCACCCCACGCCGACACGCAGAAACATGGACACAGACAGACCAACACACGGATGGATGGACGCACAGAAAATGCACAGCGAGATGGGCACATGTGAACCCTTATTTCTGTACTGATGCAGTTTCTCAGTCACGCGCAGCCGCGCACACGTAGGACGTAGACGTAGCCTGTATCAACAGCATCGCGGGTGCAGAGCCAGACTCAAACCTCACGCGCGACGGTGGCTTCTTAGAGTCAATGCGGCTGGCCGACTTTTGGCAAAGTACTGTAGAGCAGAAGTTGAACTGGGAGATCCGCTGCTGCACGCACTTGCAACCAGCTGTCCAAGCTTCCACTAAGGCCGGCATCAAAGCAGTGGAGGACCGAGTTGGGCGATCGCTTGCTCGCTTGTGGACTGAGGTGGAGGCTGAAGGACGTATCCGCAGCTCGGGTTGCATGCCGTGAGGATGGGAATCAGCTACCGGAGATAAATGGCAGATCGGTGAAGCGCGAACCACCTTGTGCTATCGAACTGAGCTTGTGTGTCACACATCGAGAGTCAGCACCTGGCACTTCCTTGCATCGGCGGCCCGGTGTGAAATCCCGATGTAACTTCATTTCTTCCGCGGAGCTGCAGGATGAAGAGGGCTTCAACCAGGCGTAGCTGGCTTAAAGCCTTCATGCCTTGCAAGATCTTGGCATTCAAGGTCACGGCCTGTCTGTGCAATTCACCTGGTGACTTGGTGGTAGAGTTACAGACAGTGCAGCTTGTCCTAATCGGCCCAAGAATCGACTGCTCACGCAGGGTCGTTCGGCTCACATGACTTGGCAGAGCTCGCAAAGCATGTGCCAGGGAGGTTCCGTAACTCAACACGCTGAGGAACGGCAGAATCGACATCGTTGTAGCAAGGCAGCCGACATACTGATGCTCACCCTGACGGCTTCCAAACTGTAGTGATCAAGCCTGCATGTTTTCGGGTTCTCCTTCCAAGCCCTCAGCAATACAACCCATCAGCCCACTTTTGAAAATCGGGGGTTGGTTGGCTGACCCAAGCAGTGCTACCTCGCCCGCGCAATGCCGAATGGACTCTTGGCAGCAGGAATCGGTGGACTGCGTCCTACGAGGATTCCGTATGACATGGTCGGATTATGCCGGAATGAAGTGCCACGGAGAACTTGAAGCCTTCGAGCAGGCATTGTTCTTCTTTTGCCGTACCTCAGGCTTTGTCACCAAATGGAGTGACAGAGGATTTGGCTTTATTGCCCCCGAAGGCGGCCTGCCTGAATTTTGGAGTCCAGGTGCCTTTGCACTGATGAGGACGTGTCGACTAGGAGGCACTTTGGGACGACTTTTGTCTCAGAGCCAGACTTTTGAAGCCAGCAGCTGCCCTTTCTAAGCTGAAGCCAAGGTGGGGGCGAAGATGTTTTCGTACACGGCTCTGTTCTGCGAGGCGATACATCCTTGCAAGCAGGCCGTCGGGCATGTCTTGACCTGGCCGGCGAGCGATGTCAACAGTGCGTTGGTTTTGCGCGCAGTCAAGACGTAGGAGGCTCCGACGGAAGCCTCAGCAGCTTCGAAGGTAAGGCTAACGACCGCAGGTCGAAGACAACCTCCCAGCGCATCGTGTCCTGAGAACAAACATCATGCCTTCAACATCGGATGCGACTGGACAGGAACCTCAGTCAGCCTTCCGGAGCTGTATGTAGTACCCAGACATCCAAAGGCTCCCTCCTTCGCTCCCCTCTCCCTCCCTCCGTGTGTTTCTCACCCGCGAGGGGACCGGGTGTACTATGAGACGCGCCTGTCCAGACCTAATGGTCGGACACAGCCTTAGCCTAATGTTGCAGGTACAGTGCAGTGCGGCTTCTTCCGGCTTAGGGGTAAAGAGGATTATTGAAGGTCTCCGGTGGCTCAGTTGATGAAGGGCGGGGAACTGGTGGGATTTCCAGGGCCAAGGACATTCGTGTGCTGATCATTGAATTGTGAAGATCCCGAGTTTTGTGGCCGAGATTTCAGAGCATCCCCTGATTCTAAGAACACAGCTGACTGTTGCAGGAAAGTAAAGATGTGCCGTAGCAGATGCCCCCGGCCCACAATCCTGTGTACCTGTGTGATTTGCATCAACCAAGCAGAACAGATTGGGGTAGAGTAGAGGGCAAGCGGCCGAGCTTCCAAGGAAACAGGGGCATAAAGCCAGCGCGATAAGCTGCCGGCGAGTCGTCGAGGACTCGGCCTTTGAGCTGACGCGAGGTTTTCTTGGTTCCCAGTTTGTCTGAGGCGGTCGCCATGTGTCATGTGAACTAAGCTGACAGACTTGAGCACCAAATTTGGCTGTGCTTTGCTACAGTGGGCAGCCACAGCAGCTCTTCCCTGTACTGTACAGCACGCAGGACACGGCTATGACCACCGACTTCTTTGCGTTCCCCTCCCGCCGGGACCCGGCCGTGTCCATTCAGCACTTTCTGACACGAGCAGGCCCAGTATGGGTTCTCTCAGGGGCCAATAGTTGCTGCCAGGTTGCTGCAAAACTCGGTATCCTCTCGCCTTTTGCGTGTGGGTCTCACTCTCTCTTTCTCTCTCTCTCTCTCTTTGTCGTCCCGTTTCTTGATTTTGTTTGGTCCCTTGTGGTCCGTTCTACCACCTGTCAGCGACAGCTCGACAACTTTCCAATACTTGTGTTTGGGTTAGACCTCAGACTTGGAGGCCTCCGCGACTGATGCGGCTTTAGCTGCTACGGTATCTTGAATTGGAGCACTGGAAGCAAAAGCTGACTGGACTTGGCTAAGATGTCCACTCCATACAACAAGCATCTCAGAAAACACGGTCCGGGACAGTTCGCAGATTGATGTGAGAGTAAAACCCTTTTCCGTGCGCTGCCAAAGCCATCGTTGTGCAGAAGCTGCCGGTTTGGCAGGCATCCCGAAAAGGGACATGCATGCGAAACAGAGGCTGCTGCAACTTGGCCGAGCAAAAGCACCTTCAGATACTGGCTTCACAGACCTTTGAGACCAGCGAAGACGTGGGTGAAAATTTGGTTCAGCCCGGGCCTCTTCTTGCGGTGCCAGACATCACAACCCTTCTCACATTGAAAGGAGCTACCCGCAAGCCCAAGATCTCGAGTCCCAAGGCGGCCATTCATGAAGACCAGCTCAGTGGGCTGCCCTTTCTTGGTTATCTCCGAAAGAGGCCGGGCCGGCGGGAAAGAGGAGGACAGAGAGACTTCAACGTCCACAAGGGGGGGGGCGACACCTGTTACTCGCCGGCCTTGTTTGCTGTTCTCTCGCCTGTGTTCTTTGGTGTTCATCCTCGTTTTGCTCGAGCGCTCCCCGTCCCGTGCTGTGTCATCCAAGACCTCTTCTAGCACAGAGCTCATGACTACATAATCGAATCATGCCGAAGAGTTGCAATGGAGTTATAGACCATAGAAATTATAGACCCATCATCGTATAGTACAGTATCTTATCCTATGGTAGTATTTTTGAGGCATTATAAGTATCTTATTCTGATTCCGTACTGTGCAGCCCGAAGCGCCGTTCCTTCAGGCCTCCTGGAGAGCCTCCGGCCTCCCTCCGCCTCCGAGCTCCAGTCGCTTTTGGAGCCTCCTGGCTAAGGTCTTCTTTTCTAAGCACAGTGACGACGGGACGCCTCGTTAGCCAAAGAAGGCCTCTCTGAGTTCGGCGTGCCAGGAGCTGTAAGGCTCATCGTTAGTGCCAACTTTTGCGGTGTCAGCTTTGCTGTGTTGTCACTCGAAAAATCCCTGGACTTAAGAAACTTTTGACAAACGCATGCTGTGTTGGGCTGAGGGTTGAGTGCGCCCTTACTCCTGCGAATGCATCAGCTGCGGCCCCGACTCTTGAAATCGCGAGGCTTCTCACAGCCTATGTGCAGGGCTGCGGCTTGGCAAATCTGGACCGACTGCTTGACTTTGTGTGTGGAGGTTTCGTGACAGATGGACAACCAGCACCAGCCCGATGGCCTACACCGCATCACACGGAGGTTTAAAGTTTCAGCGTGCAGCCTGTTTTAGAGACATTCCGCACTGTCCCTTCGGCCGGCATCAATTTTGGTTATCGCTGTGTATGCCTCTTCTACTTTTCGGCTGGTCAAGTACCTCCTCCATCTCTCGCGATTCTGATCCTTACATACATCCCCAGACAGCCGGAAGACTCGGCCAGCTGCCGACAGGGCTCATAGAAAACTAACGCTTATGTCTTTCACTTTTTCGGAACGAGACCCCGGAGAAGGGCTGGTCCTTGGTGATCGAAGGAAGAATCCACGGGGCTGAAATGTTTTTTTTCCGTCTTCGAAGATCTGAGGCGAGTCCAGTCAAGCCTTCATGCTCGCCGATTTCGAGGGCGAGATGTTAGGGTGCCGTCTTGAATCCATTTTGTCCTTGGGGTTGTGTGCATGGGGCTGAGGGTACTGCACAGGGTAGAAGCCAACGTTATGATCTATCTGTAGAGGAGCGGCGAACTGATAGCAGTAGCAGGAGTGCTCATGCTCAGCTTTAGGTGTTGGGGAGCAGGTTTGTGAGGCCTACAGTCAGTTGTGTCGAGTTGCGAGTTTGCTGCTGGTCTTGGCATCGATTGACGCAGGTACTGTGGCGAGCTGAGCACAGCTGCCATTCTGGAAACATCTGTGCCGGCCTGAGATGCAGAAAGCGCTACAGATCCGATGGACGACGCCCAGGTTTTGCAAGACAGTTTGCGAACGCTTTCCAGGCCGCCGGCTGTTTCACCTGAGTGGGGCGGTTCCTGGTCCCCAGTCATGCCAGCACGGAGCAGCCCGCGATCCCAACAGATGAGAGCTGTAATTACCAACCGTACCCTCTCTATCCCATTCCAAAGTCTTTTAAGCTTCGGGGCTGATCTGGAATTCTTCAAGCTTTTAGGCATACACATGCACTTGGAAGTTTAAGGGTAGTGTCCGCCCTTAGCCACTCCACCTCTTGCAGCCATCGAGCCACGCTGTTGGCCTCCTAGGCGCTGGACGAGACGTTGAAGCCATGGTCGGGTACCTGCATGTACTTCCCGCAGCCCGGCTTCAATGAAAGAAGTGTAGCGGCGTGTAGCGGCCACAATGATCATGCGAGGTCCCGGTCGGGTGTCACTAATAGGAGTTCGAGGTTGATGGTTTGGTGTTGAGGTGTTTGGGTCTGGCTAGACACAGGTGTTTGAGACGATTCGGGAATGTTTATGCTTATGTTCGGCCGCGACGCGACTAATGGCTAAACAGTTTGATGGTCGGCTTGCCGTCGGTGAGAGCCGGCGCGTTGTACCCGGCCCTTTCACAAGTCATCATCGGGGCAACTTCCTTACCTATTCGAGCGACCTTGTCCTAGATTCTAGATCTGCCCTAGTCTGGGGAAGGCTTCGAGAGGGATCGTAATTCCCACTACCACCCGCTTGCACCCAACATTTGACATGGCCTGTGAGCCATGAGCGCTAGCTGTAAGCCTGGGGCCGCAAATTGATCATATTTTGCGGGTGGTAGATCTGTGGCTGTGAGCGGGTGGATTTGGCTATCTGCGAATATCTGCTTGTTTGTGCATGTGCAGCTCGGCACATAGTCCTTCTTACAGAAAAACATGTGTACATACATAGTAATAGTATTATACATATATATATATATACACATGATTGTATATGTATGTACATGTGCATTTGTCTTTTTGTTTGCAAAAACTTATAGCATAGTTATAGATAGCTATATGGCTATATCTCTACCTGCCTGCTTGCCTGCCTGCCTGTCTGTCTGTCTGTCTGTCTGTCTGTCTGTCTATTTCTCTGTATGTTTATAGGCATGTGTCTGTATATATATATATATGTGTGTGTGTGTATATACATAAATATAAATATAAATATAAATAAATTATATATATATATATACACACACTTATTCAGCATACGTACGTGTGTGGCTATATACCTGTACTTATCTCCATTCAAACAGTCCATACACCATCCTTGCACGGCACAGGCTACCTCAGGTGGGATTGCGATTCCCATCGTTAGCACCATGCAGAGACTCAAAACAGTTTCGGCAAGAAAAACAGAAGCAATGCGAGACATCGAAAAACATATACCGATAGATAGACAGGTAGGTAGGCTTGCATGTGTACGTAGATAGATTCAAACCCCGTTGCGCTTTTATAGACATACGTTGTATTTCATTGGGTCCCATGCTGTTCGCTGTACATGGTACTTGTATGTTTGATTGTTTTTTTGCACTGGTGGCTTTCCAAGGCTGGGGCTTCTGATCGACCTGCGAACAGACTGCTGCATCTTGGTGGAAATCCAAGACTCCTTTGCGTCGTGTGCTGTCCACTCTGTGACGAAGGCTGCCAAAACAAGCAGCAGCAGTGCCAGCAGCAGCGATTTGATAGCTGACCTCACTCCGCACGTGAGATCTTTGCTCTATTGACCTGTTGCTTCCGGCAACTTTAGCCCGTGCCGGTCGAAAGACAAGGGGCATCAGCAATCAGAATTGTGAAGCCCTCCAAGCACGCCTGACGAGGCATACAGGCGTTTCGACCACTGATGCAGAGCCCTTGGATCACCAAAGTGCCGCTTGGACCGGCACCGGACGGTTCAGGTTGGTTGTGGCTGGGCTATACGATTGTTTTCAGAATTGTCTTGGCAATAGGCGACGGGCTGGAAGCCCTGCGCAATACTGACATAGAGAAACCCGACAAGCCCTGGCGGCAGTTGGACAGGTCCTTTAGATCCGGGGTCCACAGATTCATGTCATGGACGTGGCAAGGCTTGGATGGGTTCCATGACTTCAGGCTTAACGGCAGGCATTTTCACGCATGTTCAAACCTTTTGAGAACAGGCTTCCAAGCAGAGAGGTCTAGTCATGTGTAGTCCAAACAAAAGCTGCCGAGGATGTGGGGAGCAGATGCAGACTTTGAAAGCCTCATGCATCAGGACGCAGCCACTTGCTCCGGGCGTCCGTAGGGGTCGAAGACTGGGCTCGTACACAGCAGCTCAGAGTCCCAGGCCTTGCAGGGAGCATCCCCTCTTATGACTTTGAGACTGAGATGAGACAATGGAATGCCTGGGTGAAGACGAGCCCGACAGCTCCAGGATTTGAGTGCATGATGCGGGAGGATGTCTGGAAAGCACGGGTGTTCCCCGATGAGTTTTCAATGTAGCCAACTTGCGTGCTCATGTCGAAAACGGGAATTTGCCACCCTTCAGCATGAGCAGGAGATACCTATATCTCTCAACATCCATCCGCAGGCCTCAGCTGACTTGGATAGGTTGGGAGGAGAGGAGGGAGCGAGAGAGAGAGAGAAAGAGAGCAAAGCAAAGTGCGTGTGGGTGTGAGTGTGGGTCGGAGGTGGGTGGGTGGCGGGCCGCTGGAGCTGGGAAAGTTCCCAGATTCCAGATGAATCGGCATGCAAGGGATCCTTTCTACATGTGCTTCCTATTTGTGAATCATACCGCGACAAGCAATGCATGACCCTATAGCCTCTTGTGGCTTTCTGTGCTTCTGTCAGTTCCATGGTGCTACTCCTACTGTCATTACTGCGCTGAACTTGAGACAGATACCGTATCATCCTAGCAAAGACAAAGACTCTGTATCTGCTCACTTGAGCTCGAGTTTCTGTATCTCGTTTCATATTGGGAACAAGTTGACCTACGGACATGTACCTGCCCCCGGATTTCTGCAGCGCATACATGTTATTATGAAGACATGTATAATACAAATTGCAGCAGTTCTATGTAACGCAGATATGCATCACCTGTGCTCAGAAACTATTTCTGGAATCTTTCAGCGCCCACAGGGGAGAGGAAGGGAGAAGGGGGCGGGGTTCAAGGCCTGAGGATATGTCGACTGATATGTCGTCAACAGCGTGGCGAGTCCTGGCGGTCCTAGTGCGATGGCAACAACAATTATCCAGCTTGCACCGCCCGCTGTGTTATTCCTCCATGTTTATCGGTTCCACCCTTCCCGGTACTTAGGTCTCATACACAGAACCTGTTGCGAGCATCGTGTGTGGAGGAGACCGCTGAACTGATAGGCAGCTGCGACTGTAGCGATTGTAGTGCTAGCGATCTTGCTCCAACGTCCATTACTTCGGATCAAGCGCAGCATTGAGAAAAATGCGGCTCGGACGTCAGGCGGTGATCGACATCCAGCTTGCATATTCTACTGGCGAGCGTCGTCTGGCCATGGCCCGGATGCTCGAAAGAGTGCAAGGAGCTGAGGGGACGCACTCCACGGCGAAGTGTGAATGTGCAAATACGCATTTGATTCTTGATTTCAGCTTTGGCTGAAGGGATTCAGGGCTTAGTGCATTGCAGTCCCTGCTCAAAAACAGGCTCGAACACTTAGCAAATCAAAGTAGATTATTATGTTATCGTTGTACATCTATAGGGCTGCAGATGAACAATGTAGGATGTTGTCTGTGTATCAAATGTCCACCCACGCATAAACATGCGTAGTCAGCGGCGAAAATTACGGATCTCTCTGGAGAGTTCAAACACAAATCAAGTTTCGAAATTTTGACCGTTCTCTGCTGGGATGCAGCCATTAGGATCGCATCAGCAAGCGGAGGCTTTCGCTTTCGCTGTCGATTCGAGATTGTTGAGATTTTGTTGCTCGAGCTGCTTTTGAATGGAGATTCATGCGGCTTCTTGTTGTGGCGCGGGCTGCGTGCAGCACGGGGTGTTTGTGCAGTTGGAAAGCCATGTTGGCGTCACCATGCTGTGACCTCATCGGATTCATCGCTTCGCTCGCATCCTCTGAGACAGCCTTGTCCCAACCAGATAAATTGGCCAACTGTGACGCAAGTCCAGCCATCAAGTCTCGTCGCCAGAACCTTGTGGAGCTTTGAGGCCTGCAGAGCTGCTGGTGGACTTGCCGAGCAAGTCTCAGTATCTCAGCCGAATTGTGTTCGCCTTCAGGCCGCCACCTGTATATATTCTCAGACTATTTTCGTGAGCCAGACTATGTACTGGTTGCAACTCTCGTACTTGAGTGTCTGAAAAGTCTAACTGGTGCTTGCTGTCAACATGCATTCCGCTGCGGCAGTGCATCAGTCTATGCCATACCGAGCATGATTACGATAGCTGAGTGGCGACCATTTTCTTTGGGCCTCCTCCGCACGGACTTTGCAGACGGTTCTTGCTTCCAGACTCTCTAGACATGTTTAGACGATCCAGGAACTCCCTCATGAACTCGTCTGCCCTGCCTTAAGTGGAGCTCCAAACCCTGTGAATCCGGGTTCTGGGTTTATGGGGCGTCACAACCCCAAACCATCAATGAATGCACCCTCCCAAGGATTGACTGGCATGCTCATCATTCGCGCAACCAGCGCGCTCTGCACTTGCCGCTGTCCTGCACGGAGGTGGCTCGGCTGATGTTGAGAGGCTCATGAGCTCCGGTCTCTGAATAAGCTTTGCAACCCTCGCTTGCATTGCAGTCATACAAGCACATCGCCAAGTCTTAAAAGCTTGCCGACTCAATTGATGAATGTGACTTGATGACATAACACGACGAGAACTTCTCGAAGACTTTACCTAGATGGTAGCTGTAGCAACTTGCACACCTGCTGAGTGGGACGAACTCTCTTCTGCTGCTGGAGCGTTGGAACTTTCTTTTCCGGAGCTGGCATCTTCAGTTGCGTATATGTGTTCAGCTATAATCGTCTCCGAGATGCTTCAAGTCGGACCGAGGCTACATATGCCATGGATGACCTTCACCGAATTGAGGCTGGGAAATTTCCAAAAAGCCTTCAACTCGAATAAACAGTCACGAAGCACCAACTTCAGACACTGAAGTAGGCTAGCAGAACCATGGTTTGTCACACCCACGAGTGCCCATGCGCTCGAACTGTAGCCTGCATTTCCTTCCCGCCTCAAGTCCAACTGGCTCCAGCTGATCACGGTCATGACATGAAGAAGATGCTCTAAGATGCCTGCTCGCCAAGCAGCATGGGCGACGTTTCGATGTGTATTTTTGGTGCATATGTATAAAGTCTAGTTATTTGGTCTATTCAATCAAATTTCGTATTGGCCTATTTATTTCGCCATTCCCCGCACGATCAGCTCCTCGTGAGAATAAGTTCCCAACAATTGCGCTGAACGCAAAAAACCCTGTCATGGTGGTCATTCCGCCACCCCCACAGCCGGGGCCACATCCGGACTGGGGTTGGAGGCTGGGCGAAGTCGCGTCTTGGACAGATGTGCCCGTCTCTTTTATGTCGTTCGGAAGGAGGGGATGCGCCGGCTTTATGATGCGATGGTAGAGCTAGTAGAATTAGTGGAAGTGTTCCGGATACAGATTTTGAGGCTGTCAAGACTTCTGTAAATCGCATCCAGAACTGAGGCACAGGAGAGGCGACGGGCAGCAGGAGGTAGCCAACAAGCGGCCACGGTGCCTTGGTATTCTTGGAAACCGTGGACGTTTTGGGTTAGGGTAAATTGGTGCGAACAAGAGTGATTCTCTTGGAGAGTATGTAAGGAGAAACAGCGGCCGACGTCTTTGCCAGGCTGTAGTAAGATTCTGGCGGCCGATTTTCCAGCGCCGGAAACGTTGGATATTCCAGGCAGAGCACAGGTTCCACTATTCCGGGCCCGCTGCTGTGTCTTCGGCCTGCTCTGCGTGGAGGCACTGAGACTGCTGGCGGCAAGGACGTTCCCCAGCCCTGGTGGCTTGGAGCTAACAGCCCAGATCTTAACATCGGCTTCCAACTCCATCGCTTGCGTTGGTTCTCTCCCGGTGTTCGCGTCGCAGAGCCTCGGTGTCTGTGTGAATCGACGCTGCCTGGGCTCGCTCCTGACGCTGATACTGACCTCTTCGATGTGCACTTGGGGTGCTGTTGTGATTGACATTCTTCCGGGTGGTGGATGGCAGCGCCTTTCTGCACACGCACTGCTTGATGAAGGTGCTCCCAGTATCCTCGGCTTCCTGGGTGTGTGGGAATGTTTGTTGCTGGCTTCGGTGTCATTGCAGAGTGCCTTGTGCATTTCCGCATGGACATTTTACCGCATGTTCCGGGAATTGGGGCTGTATCCCCCAGGACAACGGAAAGGTCGAATCCATGCTGAAGTGTCTGCATTGGAGTTTGTTTGTGAAGCGGAAGACGTGGCCCTGCTAAGTGACCAGTGCAATGGCAACTGTCAGCGGGAGCCGCCCAGAGAGGATGCCTGCCCAGGCCCAGAAGTCGTCTTTGCAATGGCTGTGGCTGCTGAGGCATCGATGCCTCCAGCGCCGCCGCGAGGTCTCGGTCGAGACCGCCTGCACGAAGACGACGTCCGGTATCCATCCACCTGAGTACAAGTGCGACATACGGGGGGATTCATGAAGAGGTGGGTTGGTCAGAACCTGGCTCGACAGCCATAAACTCGGCTCTCTTCATGGGTGTTTCACAAGTTTCGCCACTTCCTGCGCCAAAGAGCCTTCCATTCAATGTGGTGTTCACTCGATGCTATGCAAGAAAGGCTGCTGCTAACGTGGTCGTAACTCGTACCTGCTAGGGACGCATTTGTGGTCTTACATCTCGTGATGTTATTTAGCTACAGGAGTGGACAGCCGCGAGATCAAGCAAATCTTAAACCTGCCGGAGAGAGTGATCGACAGAGTGGCACAGGATGGCATGGGGCATAAGCGGCGTAGGGTTGTCCGAGCAGGTAGGATCTAGATCATGTAGACTTGCCTCAAGCCCGAAATCCGTTGCTCTTGTTTACAATTCAAAACCTCGTGCAGAACTGGTTGTAACTGAAGGGAGCAAGCTGCCGCCCCACCCGGCCGCTGGCCACTAACTGGTCACTAGATGAAAGTCTATCGCCAATTATGGGGGTCAGCTGTCTGAGGCAGAGCAGCAAAGCATTCGCAAACAGAAAGTGAGCGATACGATCCCCTCGGCAAGCATGGCCCAAGATTGCAGAGTAATCGTGGCAACTACTATGCTAGAGGCAGTCTAAGTGCGTGAGGCGCCGGAAGACGCTTGAGCAGTAAAAGTGGATGGAGTAGTATCAGCGAGGAGTAGGCAGGGACGGCATGGTTGTTGCAGCGCTGGTTGCCGTATTCTCGCAGCAGTAATAGTACCAAAAGTCTACTTAAAGCGTGGTAATGTTAACAGTTGCGTTCCTTATAGTACTGGTTACTGCTACACGGTGACAACTGCAATAGCCGTCAGTTTTAACATGCATTCGGCCAAGAATCGCACTAAACCGTTTGACAGTGGCAATATCAAACGTACTTGCTTGCCATAACAGCAGTACCAAAGGCAGTGTCGAGCACTATGAAGCAGGCAGAAGACAAGTAACAAACGAAGCGGCGTCGATATTGCAGTTTTGTTCTCGAGTGCCGGCATTCCAAGAAGTCACACACGCGCTACAGTTTTCATGGGGACAGCTTGAGGGAGTCCGACCACGGGCTTATGATGTCTTGTGAGCGGTCCGCCGTTGGCAGAGTGCTCCATGTTGTGCGATCTCTTCCGCCAAGGGGCTATGCATGTAATCCGTTAGTTGTTGTGTGGGGGAGCGGGGGGTCATTAAGGATTAGAGTGCGGTTTTGATGATAATATGATGACATTATGGAAATTAATAGTAATTATAGTACAACAGGACTCGAAGGTTAGGGCCTTCTGCAGTGAAGCTGAAGGCCATCCTGGCTACGCAGCCACCGCCGGGCGGCTCCTATGAGGCCATGAAGTGTATAGTACAGTATGTCGGTACTGAGTATGTCAATGATAATCGTATACAAATTATGATTCATCATCACCATCTTAGCCATGATGTTAACAAAGGGCTGCGAAGGATAACTGTGTGCAAGAGCATCTGCAGAACATCTTCCTAGCTCTACATATCGGTCGACTTAACACGCTCATGCGCAATCACGTCCACGCTGCTCACCACAGACCTGCCGTGTATCTGTATGCATGCGTACTGTGACACTTTTATGTAGTCATGTTGGTTGCATTTTCATGTGCGTGTCAGAGGTTGGAGCCGCAAGGGCGGGTGACAGCTGGAAGAGATGCTATTTAAACCTCGAGTTTGTTCGACCTACCCGAACGCCGAGTAGCACCGGGAACGCACGATCAGGCAGCGAGACGGAGCAGCACCGAGATCCTGGCACAGGTGCAGGTGCCGCATGCTTCTCGTCCGTTCACGTTTCCAGTGCAAGCTGCCATCCTCCCGAATGTCACATGATGATGCACCGAGAGGCTGCTTGACCACATGTAACGAGTGCTTGGCAAGCGCCAACCGCACCTTTGATCCTGTTCCCTCAAAGTTTTATGGTTTGCGCTGCGCCAGCAGGAAGACCCCTGTGGCTGGAGATCGATGGAGCGCAATGAGAGCTCCTCGCACTAGATTTATGGTTAAGGGTCCGTGGCAGGTTTAGAGTGGTGTTGTGCGTCGGCAAGGATGTCAAGGACCGTAGGGGAGCTCTTGTTGTCGAACCCTCCATGCCCAATGCATGTCATGCCGAGCCGAGCTGTTTTGAGCGGGGGTTGTTGTCCTTGGTGCCTAGTAGCTAGCAAGCATTACATGTCATCATGGCCAAATCCGTGCCAGCATCCAAGCCACGTGCACGTTGAGATTGATTCCAAGCTTGCGGCATGCTGCAAATCTCGTTGTCCGTTCCCGGTTCCTTTTTTATGTGCATGGGCTGCACTGACGAATCCAGGCAGTAGTTCCAGCATGGGCATAACAGCAGAACAAAACCCCTGACAGACTATTACCACCACCTGGTCGGCGCCAGAAAGCTCTCCTGCCTCGCCGCTTGCCTTCGCATAGTGGCAGGCATCGTCGCCTGCTTTGCTTCTTGCCATCTGGCCGTGTGAAGTTAGACGCCTGCTGGTTTGGACTGATTCGTACCATCAGATACCCCGGCTTTGCATCGTTTTGGGTAGTCTTTCCGGCCTATGGGCACCAGACCTCGCGGAAGAACGACAAGAGGTCACCCTAGGATCTCTACACAAATAAACAAATAAATCAATAAGCAAATAAATAAAGAAATAAATAAACCATAATAAACCTATATATATATATAAACGTGTGCTTGATGGTTTATACTTATATTTTTATTTTCTTATTTATTCACACATAAATGTATGTCATTCTTCGCTGCCTGTTGGTTTGGGCACAGAAGGGGGCATGAACTTACAGCAGCACAGACAAGTAGTTAGGTGAACAGACGGTCAACCCAAGGTCTAGACAAACAGGCAGCCTCTCCTTCTTCCTGTTCTCTGTCTTTTCTCTCCCTCTCCCTCGCGCTCTCCCTATCTCCCTCTCTCTCTCTCTCTCTCTCTCTTCCTTCTGAGTAGTTCTTGTTTAAGTGTAGCGACTGATTATCGCCTATACTATAAGGCTATACTCACGTAAGCATTATAGGCCGGCAGTGCTTGTGCATGTCATAAGGTCCGCTTAGTCCGGCACGGCCTCGCACTGCGTGAACGCGAGAAGCGCGGACTTGTCCTCGGGGACAAGAAGGACAGAAGTCGCAACTGCACTAAGGGGGTTTGGGAATATGAGTAATGTCAGGTAGTCCTACTCCTGGATACATTCCCTTAGGGTTTTTGATGAGGCCAGGTTGCGAGGTCTCGAACTACCCTGGAACCAAGCACGTGGGCACCAACCACAAGCTGGTGCCAAGCAGAACCCAACCTCCAAGGTCGAGTCGAGTGCAGTTGCAGGCTGTTCAGGTTTGAGGAACCAGATGTCAAACTTGGATAGATGTAACAATGTAGAGATGTGTATACATACACACATGTATAAAAATATGTGTATATATATATATATATATATTTGTATTTATTTACTTTTGCAACATTTCGGCAATAACTTAGATAGCCAGTGGGATAACTTGAAACGGTTTTTGCCTTATACATTTGGACTATCTTTGAAAAGTTGATACTTTTTCGGGTCCGGTTATTGAAGAAGAGAGATAAACACATTGGACGTGCAAGGGTGCGCAAGCAGCAGTCGCATGCACGCCAGGCTCGCACAACAAAAATGCTGCAAAAAGCAGCTCCGTGAAAACGGCGCGCGGAAGCATCATCAATTAGATCCTTCAGACAGATTGTTTGCAGCGCATGTTATGTTATCCATGCTTGGGCCGCGTGGATGTAGAAAGATGGGTGTACAGATTCCGATCCGTCTTCGATCCGGTTGTTCTTATACTACTGACGACATATGACGACTGCTACTGCCTCTACTACTACTACTACTACTACTACTACTACTAATACTAATACTAATACTAATAATAATAACTACTACTACTACTACTACTACTACTACTTCTACTATTTCTACTACTTCTACTCCTACTACCCCGACTACTGCTACTGCTAATGCTAATGCTATTTGGATAATAGGTTTGTCTTCACCCCCATGCCTATCAGTTTCACGGCCTTTCAATCAAAGACCTAAGAGTACTTCGGCCAAGTGGCTGTCATTCTCGAAGTGTGTACCCATAGGCCCCATAGTAGTTCCTGTTTAGGTTTTTTAATAGGATTCTACATATGAATGGAACTACTAACTATGGGGCTTATGGGTACCTCTTTAACTCGCCACGGACAACGCAGGGCTGGGCAGCAGAAATCGAGGGCTGGGCGGCTACAGAGCTGGCAAAGGAAGGTGCCCTTGGTCCGGTCTTGAGGGTTTAGGGCTTGGGGTTTAGGGTTTGGGGTTTCGGGTATAGGGCTATTGATGCGCGAGGCTTGTGTTGCAGCGGAAAGCTCATGTAGTGCCAAGTCTGAGGCTTATACTCACTTCAAACTGTCTAAGCACGCGACACATGCAACATTGCTCACGCGCTTGGCGCAGTCTTTCAGAGTCCTCATGGGCCCTGTTGGAGCACAGACAGTGCTATGTCAGATCAGGGCTGAGGCTTTGTTTAACCTAGAATCTAGCCGAAGGTCTCCACGAACATGTCGGGCCAAGGCTGCAGTCACCCACTGTGCCACGAACCTGCAGTTCCTTGTCCAGAATCCCTCAGCTAAGGTGTTATCATTCACAAAGACTTGTCTTTCGACGGGGATCACGCTGCACCCTGGCCTGGCACGATTTGAGTCTTCGCCCAAGCCCAAGGTGAATCGCTTCAGGCTCAGGGCTGGGCAAGACTTACTCCCAAGCCTATGCAGGGCTTGGACTTTCGTGATTCGAGAATCCCCGAACCTTTCAATCCACCGCTTCATCTCGTCCAAGCCGGGCGGGAGGCAAAGTGCCCTTCAATCCGAGCCTTCAAGATCCTTCCTTGATCCGAGGTAGAGAACGGCAACGCAGAGGCCACCCGTGTTCAGTTCTAGGGTCCGAGCGCCGAGTGCTTTCGTCAAATCCTACCGGCCTCACGGGCTCGCTGGTGTCGGCGCTTCCAGGTTGCCGAGCTTGTGCAGCGCTGTATGATGCGACCTGCGTGGTTCAATCACGTCCTGCTTTGTCGATTTATTCGCCGGCTCTCGCGTCTTACAGTCTCGTCGAGATGCGCTTTGCTGTCGTTACTGGTGCAACTGAATGACTGAATCGGCATGGAAGTATTCTGAAGTATTCCCCAGGCTTCCGAGTCCAGCTCAGCGAAGAAGGAGCGGATGGAGACAGCACCGGCAGCTTCGCATAGATGTTCATATTTTTCTTTGCTAGTTGTGTGTTGGTTGGTCCATTGGTTACGGATATGTCAATGGTGCGACATATGGCCCATATAGCATCATGATCAGAGCAGTACCTTCCGCAAAAGTTGATGTGTGTGTGTTTTTGTCCCTGTGCGTTTGTGCGCACGTTTGTATTTGTCAGGTTATAAGATCTCGTATACAATAATTCCACGGAGGTAAATCCATAAGACGCGAATCAGCCAATGGATCAGCTGTTGGCAGGCTTCATAAAGGAATATCACATCTGAAGGTCCCATGTGACGAAGCCAATTGTTTAGAAGTGCATTCCTGGAAGTTTCGAGAGATCGACAGCAGCTTGTCTTCACTATATCACGGCAGTGTTCTTTAGGTAGGCCGATGTTTGTTTGTGGACTGGCAACAACCTTGAGTTCAAGATTCCTTCAGAAAGGAAGGCAATGCCCAAGACTTCCAATAAAGTCTGACCCAGTACTGCGAGATTGGACTCAAGCGTGCACTGTGCAGTGGGGATGACGGCTATAGCGGCTTACCGTATTGAGCCGAAAAGCAAGACCTCAGGTGAAAAGCATGCCGGTGCTCAGTGCGGCGGCCGCAAAGGCACAGAGGCCAGGAATGCCAGTCGGCAAAGACGCACCTTCTGAAAGCAGAACCTTCTACGTCACGGCCCGGGAGCAAGAGCATGTTTCTTTGTGGATGTTCGATCCTTGCTCTGTGCATTGTGTTTGACTGTGTGGTGCATCCATGGAAGTTTGGTAGCCGGTGTTGGCTCTCAGCTGTGTGGATTCCTAAACTTCCGGGTGTGGTAGCTCTGACACACACACACACCCAGGACCACTTGCACCTATGCATACATACACACATATGTACACACACACACACATATATATATATATATGTCTGTGTAACACGTATGAGATTTCGTGGACGTCCAGGTTATATGCGTGCGGAGGCATGGTCAACTTAACACCTTGCCAGATTCTTTCTTCAGCGTGGCTTGAAAGAAGATCGCACAGCAGACATGGCCACAATTGAAACGGCACGAGCCGCAGATGCGAAAGCCGAAGCCTTAAATCACCGTCACAACTTCACATCCACAGGCATGTGCCTTGTCTCATGCAGCTTTTGAAGAAGGTTTGCGGTTTTTCTGCAATTGGTGCTTCGGTGTGTTGTAGCAGTTGAACAGAGCCGAATTGAGTCTTCGAATGCGCACATGAAGGGAAGGGGTGGGTGCTATACCTTGGTCGTGATCTGGGTTTTACATTGTCGTGGTGTCCTTGTGTGGCTCTGCCGAGTGTGAGAGTGGGACTTGACATCTTGGAAATGCTGTTGGGAGGCAAAGCCCGAAGAGCCGCAAAGCCGCTTTGCCGCAGTCATGGCATTCATGGCAAGCAGCGGGCTGCAATCGTTATAGCTCGCAATGTTTATCAGCACCACATTCACCCGCTGTCAATTGCCGATGTTTGCCGACAGCTTCCGAAGACAGTGCCAACGACCATGAACAGATCGACTTCTTTCGGTTCGGTGAGTTGGATAGATCCTCTTCGGCCACTTGGGAAGCCGATGGATGCGAGAGAAGTGTCGCAAGGTGTTTCCTTGGATCGCCCTGGCAGCGGCCGCATCTTGCCTTCTCATGCCCCACTGTCGAGAAAGCAGCTATTGGCCGGTTAAACCCCGACGAGTTGTAGCCAAATGCATGCCTGTCTATGCAGAATTCTGCAAGAGAGTTCATCTTGCATGTCGTGGCGAGCATCTGCCAAATCATGAGCCTTTTGTCGGACTGATCAGCACGGCGTCTGTTCAATCTGACTACTGTAGCAGCCACTTCTGTGTGCGGCTGATCTGCGGCAGACAGCGTCGTCTGGGTCCATAAAGCATTCAACAAATCCAGTAAGGATTCTGTCGCTGCCAGCGTGCACAAACCTACCCCAGGCTCTAATTACCCTCGCCTGCACAGTCCCAACTGCGAGAGTCTAATTACATACCTGCACAACACACCACTTAGCAACGAGCCAGCTTAGGTTCTGCTAGCGCTGCTTTGGTGGCGCACGGCAGCCGTGAAGCGGTTCTGATGAGCAGGCGCGCAATATGTTTTCTGATTATTCAATTCTCTTGTCCAGTCTTGTTCTTATAGGGACATCGAGGAGCGATCTCTTGAAAAGCCGTTAAGAGCAGGCTGCTGTGCTGGCTTCCAAAGTGTTGTTGAGCTGAATCGGACCATACTCGTACTCTGACTCTCGCAGACTTCATTTTCGAGTCCCCGTGGCTTCTCAAGAGGTCGCAGCACCGAGCAGAGCAAAGCTCCAACATTTCAGAGGCATCCGCACTAGTTATAGAGCCCGATCACATACTCCGAAGGCCAAAATGGGAGGCAAACAATGACAAGAACCCTACGTGCCTGTACAGAGTCTCCAGCCCCACACCTCTTCCGAGAGAAGAGGCCGTCTCCACATGTCTCCACGTTACAAGTAGCAAATCTTTACGCAGACGCTGTCTACTCCTTTATGCATGCTGCAGTGCTGCACCATGGCGGCTTTTTGTTGCTGCCACTCACAATAGCACTGTCTTTCATCCCAGTGTCTACATGTTCACTTGTACTCCGGCTCGCATCCGGATCGTTACCGTCCTTGTTGCTTCATTCGCTGAAATACAATTCAAGGCATTGTTGCTGATGTCCGCTTGTGGCAGCGGTTAGCCGGATTCCAGCTTCGGTGCTCGGAGGGTAAATCCCAGAACAGTGCAGTGAACAACATCACCTCGACCCCAGACATACAGGCAATGTAAGCCAGCGGCTTCGGACAGGACCTGACCGAAGACTGGGGGAGTGTTGCCCCTGCAAACATGAAGCGCTTAAACTTCGGCGACGGTGTCTTCTAAGTAAGGCTGTCATATGCTACTATATACTATGCAAAGGCAGGGGTCTACAAAGGATACCAAATTCTATTGCAAAAATCTGCGCGCACGTGCGGATGCAGCAGTTGTGGAGCGCCGGCTCGACTAGGACGACTCCGCGTCTTCATGAGCAGACTTGCTGTGTAGGCTTTGTGTTCCCAGATTCCCAGTAGTTTCTCCGAGTTTAATTCCCAAGCCCTAAGTTCATGGAACAAATTGGTGCACGGCAGTCACTCTTCGGAAGCAGTGCCCGAGAACGAAGTCTGTTGCTTGGGCCACTGGGGCTTCGACAAGCTTTGCAGTAAGGCCCCGCTTTTAAGCCTAAGCCTAAGCCTCTCTACATATAAAAGTGGTCAGGGCACATCTGGATAGCAGCTTGCGTCGCGACATCGAGAAAGGCAAGTCGGAAAACTTGAGACCCTCGCAACCCTAGACTACATGCAAAGCCTAAGATGGTGACACCCCGATGGACTTTGAGCCTCCATTCTCTGGCACTTCTGCTCACAGTCGAACTGAAGTAGATAGAGTCTTCCGATAACTCGCAGATTCTGTCTACTTCGGTATGCCCTTCGTCCTCTCCGTGATGGGAGGAGACACGAGGGCAGTGGCTTAGTCGAGGTTCAGTATGCCGGGATAACTTAAGAATAGGCAGGCAATCGATGCGCAGCATGTGTTTCAATCTATTTCGATGAAGTTCCTGGCGAGCTAGGTCAATGCAGGTTTGCAGCTCATCGGCTCAACACATCTCCGGCGAAAGCAAAAGAAGCCTGGGTTCGTGCGGCCATAATTGGCGGTCTTTCAGGTTGTCTGTTTTTGGCCTATAGCACTTGTAGACTCAGCAGTGCGGACCCCAGTATAGTAAGATTCTGAGCAATGATTTCCTATCCCATTCTTCTCGTCTGCAGCCTGTGATCGTACTATGTCAAGGACGCTGCCGTTGAGGTTTGAATGTGGCATGGCCTGCTACAGTACCCATAGTACTTATCGTATCTTTGCTCGGCAAGGTTAGCTTAGAGAGCTTCTTCAGTGTCTTGAACCGAGACTTCGCTCTGGAGGCATAGCTCTCCAGTCCTCCCTGCCCACTCTGGGTTGGCAGCACTGGGCATACTCCTTTCAGGTGAATGATTAAACTGCTTTGACCTTTGCGGCTGAACCGGCAAACCTCCGAGACTTGTCCGTTTGTTGTTTTTGCTGAGGTTGCAGGGCGCTTCGCCAGGTGAATTGGCCAAGCCCCAAGTTTATCTCGTAGCGGGTTCAGGATTCCATAACACGCCGCAAAATTATGTGTCGTCGATCTGAAAATGCCCAGGAGCACGGGACACTCCTGTGTTAATCACTGTTACTCTGCAGTCCTTCCAGCTGAGTTCATCTCTTGGGAACCAAACAGATCCCCTGTGAATTGGAGCTGTGAGGTCTGCTTCCTCTTCTATGCTGGCTGGCGAAAAACTCAGCACCACAACACTTCCAAGGAAAGTACAGCAAGTTCTTTCGGAGGACTGGCGAATACTCGCTAGTACTTTGATGCTAGCTGCTAGTAAGTCGATGCACATGCTTCGGCCCCTTTGTCTGTAGTAGAGCAGCCGTGTGCCCTGGATTGGGGTGTTTGCCACACTTGTCTAGGTCCAAAAGCGGCTTCGCAGTGGAGGACGGCCAACTGGAGTCACGGAGAGCAATCGCAGAAAGTAATGTTTGTTCATGCTTGATGGGTTCTTGCTGCGTCGTGTCACGTGCATTCCCGAGGATAGTTGTGCACTGCATGTAGGCCGGCGTAGGGCGAGACTTATGGATCGTGCCACTACATTTCGGCTACGAAGCCTGTAGCGGCCTTCGCCTCTGCTCAACTCAAGACAAGGTATGTCGGATTATGGATCTTCATGCTGCCAGCAGGACCTGGAAAAGCTGTCAGCGACGTGGGGGGTGAAGTGCGTAAGCCCGACCCCGAGTCAACCACCTGTTCTGATTCGAAAGCACAGTGCGTGATTCAGGTTTGTGATGCAGGAACAGTATCTTTCCAGACGTTGTGTTAATCTGTAGAGCCGCCGAAACCTGTACTGATGCCGCAATGTACATGTAGGCTGATTTGCTTTTGGTTGGCACTCAAACGGGCTTACTGCTGAAGTCGCCCACACTATGTGTCCCCGCGGCTAAGGTTACAACCGCGTGGTGACATTGTGGGTGTTGATGTTCAGCGCTGAAGCCAGAACCCAGGTGTTGACGTCGGCGTTGACTCCGCGGAGGAGCTTGCCTTGGAGAAGGGCGCGGTCCCAAGAGCGGCAGAGCGGTCCGGTACTGTAAGGCCACACGGGGATGATGCTGGAGCTTTTCTCGAAGTAGCAAGCAGCAAGCATTTCGCGATTTCGATTGAAACACATTACAACTTGTCATAGCTTGTTCAAGAACAAAGCCGCCTGTGCTCTTCAAATGCCGCTCACGGATTGGCAAGTACAACCACGTTTCAATACGACCTTTTTGCTGGTGGCTTGGCTGTGACCTTTCCGAAAGCTTCTTGTGCCAAGCGGGCGCCCCATGCAACGTCATGCCTGAGTCCGCTGCATCGAACTCAATGACACATGAGGGATGATCCAAACCCACTTCTCCTGACTGTGGTCTACAGAGGCGACTTATTCATAGTGTCACTATTGAAATGGCCTTCAAAAACCTAGTGTGTGCGCAAGAACTCGCAAAGGCGAGCGCAAGAGCGCGCAAGGATAGCCAATAACACAGCATAGTGCATGATCATACAACCTGCACGTGTGAAAAACTCGTCTATGCGCAGGAGACACGCGAGAGTGCGCGAGAGCGAGCACAATGGGCATGAAACGGTCACTCATCGGAACAATAATAACGATCAACCACCCATATGTTGAGTTTACTGACTTACTACTTGCATGGCTTAGAGTTTTTTGCAGTGTCGGAATTCTGCCGTTCGTTAATGCCGGGAGCTGTCTCAAGCAGCATGGAAACAAGATCTACTCGATTGATCGCGCGAGACTTCTTCCGCGGCCGTTGCCGACCAGCGCCTTATCAGAAAGAAAGATTGCTTTGGGGCAAGTTTCCCAGGGGTTGGTGCCCAACTCCCCGTGGTTCGCGTTTATGCACCGCCAGCGGCCGACCACCTGCCGGAACCTGAGACTTCAAGGGTTAGGGCTAGGGGGGTTTTCGTTCCTCGGCTGAAGTTCGTGCATGCCATTGAGGAAGAACGCTAGTAGGAGTTTATTCGCACATTGGGTTGTTTGCCGGGATTTGGTTCCCAAGCCCACCATTATGTTGGTCTTGAGTACAAAGTGCAGATGGCAATGTGCCAGACCTCTGCAACTAATTCTTTCCAGCGTCCCAGGGCGGAGCTTGTGGGCCCAGCATGCACTGCGGCCGCTGTGGCACAAAGCTTGCAATCAGCGAAGGAGAAGGCAGGACCGCACATCCTCCTCGTCGCCGATGTGGATTTGGATTGTTGGGTGATCCACCCAATGCATGTGCATGGCCTGGTGGTGTAATGTAGGTTTACGACATAGTTCCACGCTAAAATCGTTAAAGCAGCGAAATGTTTTGGGCCGCTATGTCGGCTGACATGTTTATTCGGCCAAGTCAGTGAGGACAGTCCACAGGTCTCAGAGCGGAACTGGACGTTACAGAAGGATGCGTTAGGAAGGCAGGGCCTTCTTGCCGTCATGACTCGCTGCATGACGTCCTGATCTGCAGATATCTGCAGCCCTGACGACATCAAGCTCTCAGCTTTCGGAAACATGCGCCGATGTTGTCCGAGCTTGTAGACTTCCTTTGGACATGGAGCATCCTCTGCTGCCACATTAGCGCACATCTCGGCACAGATTTTGCCGAGCTGCCCCTCCCAACACGGCACAAGCCCAGCTTGTTGCCCAGACTATACGTAAAATGGAGCTATCAGCTATGACTGCCCACACCTGCGCGCACGTATGCAGCCGCACATGCGCTCACACACACACACACACACACACGCACACACACACACACACACACACATCTGCATCTCTCTCTCTCTCTCTCTCGTTCGTCTCTCTGCATGTGACAAACTTCCTACGATAAAGTGAATGCATCATTTGCTAGAACTCGCGCCTGTACACTCGTACAAGTATGAAAGCACATGCAGCTGGCTTGAATCTCTTTCGTAAGATGGTACTGGTAGACCCATGGGCTCGGCGTGATCCCGGCAGCTGCTGTCGACAACGCTGGCAGCTGGTGCCTTGTCTGAGTCTGCGTCGCGTGGACGCGACGGATGGCCAACATTGCAACCATAGCTCCACTAGGAACAGCAGTACATGATATTATAGTAAACGCTTTGCGTAAGTGTCGAAAGCACTGTCCCCTCTCCGACTCCCCCAGCTTTCATCGAATATGTCACAACATAGCTCAGGCTGTGCTGGCCGGATTGGATAGGCGGAATCTGCATGCCGAGCAACAATGGATAACAAAACAGCTCCTGTGGGTACCCCATGGCGGAACTAGAGAATGTCATGCCTACAAGCAGATTGTGCTTCGTGAACTTACAGGGCACGAACCTCGGCACCGCATGGCTGTGCAGCCTAGCGTGAATATTTGGACCTGTTGAATAGCAAGACAGTGAAGCGGAGCAGTGGATGTCGATAGAATGGACATACAGATTTGCAAACCTCTCAGGCCGTGTTGTCACTATTGGCACTTTGCCTTGGGCATCGAGCTTTTACCCCAGAGCCTTTCGGAAGCAGAGAGGCGCGCTACGGTTTAGCTGTTTGGATCCAGGCGAGGCGGCCGTGCATGAATGGATCTTTAATTTGCAAGGAAACGATGACAGTCTCAGTTCAAGGAGGTATGAGGGGGCCATGCCAGTCTGCAACTTTGCCGTGCACTACCTGCTTGACAAGTAGGCATGCGCTTAAGGCAGCGACATGAAAGCAGGCATCAAGTCAGTGTGTCTGCTCTCGGGAGAATTGTTTCAGATGAGCACGCTTCTTGCGCTGGAGTCATGTTGGACAGTATTCGACACACTATGTGATCATGGGATCAGCCGTTCCTGTTTGGCACACGAAAATGAGGTAGAACATCTCGCAAATCCCGACATCGTCCTGAGACATCTTCATGAATACCTACCGGACCTACCGCAGTTTCAGACGCACCTGGCTTTGCCAAGGCCAAGGCCTGCAGGTCGAGGCCAAGGTGGCTGTCCTGCAGCTTGCAAGACTCGTGGACTGACGAAGTTTTGAATGATGTTATATGCATTTCGAACCGTTACACAGAAGATGTAGCATTGATCTCTCTTTCATACACCGTTCAGATGTATTCACTTAGATGTACATTCGTTTCTGCACTGCCAGCCTTTATGCTTGTATGTTCGTCTTCATCAATTCAAACCTCGTGTATGGGTTTTCTTGAATTTTATAGTTGCGCGTGAATTATATGTTCACATATATGTATATGGGTGTCTGGCGAGGCATATATACCTGCACGCAAGCGCACATGCTTGCGCGTGCGGGCACAGGGGCACGCACACAGAAGCAAGCCCGCAGTACTTTTCCCTTTTGACAGGCGTAGATATACAGGGGTAGGGGCCGGAAGGAAGGAGTAACGAGGAGCGGGGAGGAGTGGAGACTGGCTATCCGCACGAGTTGATTCACAACGACCTGCGTTTCGTTGTGCATCACGTGTTTGACACTGTTGCCCTGCAGCTTGCTGTGTCAACTCCCGTGCGGACATAATGAGTCACGCGGCTTCCACGGCTCAAGCTTGCCATGACGACCATGTCCCTCATCATTGCCTGCACCCACCTTCGTCGCACCTGCACCAAACTTCGAGTCAAGTTGCACGGTTGCAGAAAGGTTTTCCCGAACGAGTAAGGTTCTGATCAGATTTTTAGAGGACTGCCAGCAGAGCCGGCACTGGTTACCCCAGGCCAAGGGCCTGGGGATTTTGAGTGCCGGGCCATGATTGATGCTTATGATGTGCTTGGAGTCGCCTTGGACTGCAAGGACCGTTGCAGTTGTCCCATGTCGGTCGACTACGGTTCCAAATGGTCTCCATCTGATCTTGCTCTGAGACAGGAAGATGACATCAAGCAAGCGTTTCGCAAGATGTCACTCCAGAGCCTGGGCGCATTCAATGATGCTCTAGATGCCACCCAGCAAACCTGATGTCCTTGAATGTGGCTCGCAGGTAAAGGCTTCTGTAGTCTGACCGCCACATGCCAACTCTGCTGTTCAAGTAGGCAGGCCAAGAGCGCAGAAAACGGGTCAAGGCCCGATAGCAACACCTGCGGGCGATCCATGTTTCCTGAGGAACCATCCAGACAAGGTGGGTGGAGGCGTTGACGCGACGAATAAATTCAATGAGATCAAGAATGCAAAAGAGCCTCCTGGCGCTGTTTAATCCTTGGGTAGCCTGCCCGGCGCCGAGCATTGGCGAGTCCAGCGCTCGAGTCGGCAGGGAGGGGTTGGGGCTTGGCACCCTCTTATCTTAAAGCACGACGAACAGGAAAAAGAGCAAGCAAACCAGTCCGAGAGCGAGGGGAGGCTACTGTAAGTGGGTACATGCCAGAACGAAGACTTGTTCATTGGTAGTGCGAAAGCCGAAGCCCTGTACGGTTCAAGCCAGAACCTGGAGATGACGAGGATCCTCTCCGACACCGAGCGGCGGAAGATCTACGACACCTTCGGGGTGGACCTAGGTTCGGATAGCTCTTCTGGGACTAGATTGAGGGACCCTAGGCCCGAGGCCCTGGTCCCAGTCTTGCTCTTGTGGAAGCAATCTGTCAAGTCTACAAGAGAAGCCAAAGACCACGCGTCACATGCGACAGTACTCAACGCTGCGGCCCGATCGCTGCAACAACATCCGACGAAGTATCTACTAGACTGTGCTGAGCTGCCGACTTGCAGACACCTGTTCAACGGCTGTTTATTGGTACGACAGCAGTGACTGGTACATACTACAAAGTGCTGGCACTGCGAGGGCTTACTTTCTTCTACTACACCTCGTTCTTCTGATGCTGCCTCTGCCTCTGCTGTTGCTCTGCACCTATCATCAGCAGCCACATCATCGTCACCGGCCTTACGTGCATGGGCAACCAAGCAAAACAGAGTTCCTTGTGCAGGTGAAGAACGACCGGAGATGGAAGTTCCTCGACTTTCATCACTATGAAAGTTCTATGCTGAACCTTTCATTCACCATTCGCTGTGTATCCACGCGGCCTAAAGAACGGCCCACTGCCAGGATGCATCGTTTCACATCGCGGCTTTCTGTCCTTCACCTTGCAGGCATGTTCTTTTCGAAAATCTGCTGCGGTCTAGTTGCTGTCTGTTCTGATATGCTTCAACCTTGATGCCCCATGCACATCATCCATCGCAACATGGTAAGCAAACAGAAACAGGCCCAGAGCACATCTGCCCACATATACATATACATCTTTGCCTGAGTGTATGGTTTGCGAGCAGGTTTGCAAACACACAGTTCGCCAGTGTTTTGTTAATGCCAATATGTGGTTTTTACAAGTATACAGACGCCTGGTCTACACCACCGTACCAAAAATATCGTAGTTTCCAGGTTATTCATCCTGGCCTAGGTTTGGTCGATTGGCATGAGCACGCTGCTCAGCCCAATGGGCGGATTCGTGCTGTCTCTTGGATGACTTGGCATTCTGAGAACAGTCAGTGTCCCCAATTCGTCTTGGCCTGTCGAGTTGAACCAGTTGAGAAAAGAGGGAACATGACACTGGCATTAATCGCGGAACCGACAGATGGGCTTGGCTTGCCGCCAGGCCTGGCTCACTTTGCATCACCAAGCCTTCTAGGCATGGAAGTCGAATCCAATGTTGGCCGGAAGCAGCGCTATCTACTTCATGCTTCCGTCGTGACATACTGCCAGCTTAAATCCGATTTGCTCGTCTCTCGGGTGGTGGGTCACGGAATCTCGTGTTTGACACCCTAGGAAGACGATCGTGGCTCGCAGCGTGCTGTGGCTGGTCGACTGGGCTCCCTGCTCAGTAGTGGAGTTTTCCGAATTTTCATGGCACAGTTCCCTCTACTCCCTCTACGGTCTCAGAAAATCAGAAAGTCCTCACGCTTATTAGGGCGTCGCCGGCTAGTGTGCAGCAGACACTGAAAGGATTATTCGAAGCCATGCCCGAAAGACGACAATAAGATTGATGGCCTTCCTGGCAGAGACTACATTCATGGCCAATCTACAGTTTGAAGTCAGACATGCAGCTTTCGCTTCATCACTCAATTATGGACGCTTCATTTTGCGCGGAGGTATCCCTCAGAAGATTCTGATGTCTCGGTCCTGCCAAATGGCTAGCCTACCACATCCCAGACTCCCAAACCCTGCAATCCTTTAGCCGCCCCAGGTGTGGATTGGCCGGTTGCTCATGCTGCTTGGGCTACTCGCAGCTGGCTGCTATGCTATGGACATCAAGCTGGGGCCTCGGGGGGGTCGCCTGCTGGCGCGTAAGTCGCCAGCAGACTTCCAAACCATAACAGCCTTTCGTGGCGAGTGGCTTCAGGTCCCCAGGCAGAAGTGCGGTGCCAGTAGATCCAAGACATGTCAATTGCTACAAGTGACAGCGTATCACATGCTGTCGTAGCAAGGTTACATCGCGGTTTGATATTTTGCGCGCTGTACCG
The DNA here is from genome assembly GCA_905221635.1 of Symbiodinium sp. CCMP2456. Taxonomy (NCBI): domain Eukaryota; class Dinophyceae; order Suessiales; family Symbiodiniaceae; genus Symbiodinium; species Symbiodinium sp. CCMP2456. Next base: position 75,111 of record CAJNDV010001058.1, read on the forward strand.
CTAGAACTTCCTTTGCTACATATGCAGGTTCGGAAGCTTCAGCGCCCGATCGGAAGAGGCACTATCAATATTCATGAACTTCTTCGTCATCGACGTTGCCGCTTGGACTCCACGAGCGGTCCTTCTTATCGGATCTACCAGCATCCAAGTCGCAGAGGCGAAACGGCCAAGCCAGCTGGTCCTGTTCCTTACTGTGGTTCCGTGCGTTTGCAATCAAGTTGTGAGGAGTTCAGCGATGGGTTCGTCTCCAGATTACATGGCTGAGAATGTGCTGAACAATCCTCTCGGCATCGCTGTCGTGACGGCATTCTAACTCTAAGTCTCCTCCCACCCGTTTGCTAACTATAGCGGTCTGCTAATGTGTCTGTCGTTTGTCCAGGGAACTCGGCTCATTTCTGTCGAGGTGATTATTCTCAATTGGCTATGGCCCCTTCTCGCAGATGCAGCTGCTCGTCCAGGATTCAAGGGCTCGGATTTTGCCGCGGCGCTGCATGGGCCTCTATTCGCTCACTCCCTTCGTTGGGTCAATCCTGCACAACCGGTGCTTGTCCGTCCCTTGTGCAGCTTTGTCCCAGGTGGGTTGGTCGGTTTCTCGGGTTTAAGAGACGGCTCATGAAGAGCTGCAGATATTGGTGCCAATGCTAATGAGCCCAGCTCGCCTGTTCGGAGTTCCGACCCTAGACTCCCGACCCAGAAGTTCGGAAACACAAGTGAGCTTTGGAGCTTTAGGTGCCTGTCATGGTCTGTCCGCCTTCCTCTCCTCCACTTTGCCCTGAGGTGTGTGTTTTCTACCTCGTGGCCGAAATAGTCAGCGTCCAAATCCTCATGGAAAGCAGCTCGGTGGCCCTGGCACCACTCACCACTTCAGTGGGAAGATTTCACATCGGGGCTCTTTGATACCATGCCACAGGCTATCCCAAAACGGTTTTGTTCTACTTGTGCACAGGCACACGAGCCACGAAGCGACACGGTAGGACGGTATGGGGCCCTACATGACTCCAGCAGCCTGCTGCAGCCGCTCTGTATCACACATTCCTTGGCGTTCTTCAAAGCTTCGACCGTAGCGGCCTGAGGTTGGAAGATTGGGGTCGGCGTGGGCTTCTTTTCCCTGTTCTTAGCCTGGCTGGTTCGCGGCTGGTGGCGATGGAAGCTTGGCATTGCGCTTCAACAGTCCGAGCCGTTTCGGACCTAGGACTGCAGGAATCTGACCATGAGCTCAAAGATGGATGCCTTGTGAATTCTGAGGATAGTGGGCTTGGAGATTCTCCTCGCAGTGGTGCTTCTGCTGTGGCCTTATCACGGTCAGTTGCATTGCAGATGACTTGGACATTAGAGTGGGTACTTGCTGCGCAAAGGGCATGGGATGAGCGCAACTACCACTGCCAAGTGCCAGCGGAGACAGAGATGAATGCAGACGGAATAAGGATTGCACTAACGATCTCCTCGGGGATCGTGCGGTTGTGGATCGATTCAGTTTTCACCCAGCATGGCGAGAAGCTCAAGGACAAGCGCGTGCTCTTGACACGTGAGCCTCAACCGGGAGAGAGAAATGAGAGAGAGAGAGTTATACTGAGTGAGTGAGTGAGTGAGTGAGTGTGAGTGTGTATGTGTGTCTGTGTGCATATGCAACTGTACAGTTCATGCCTCGGGCTTTGAGTTCTACCCCTCTCTGAAGCCTAAATCCTCGAATCTTGATCCATGTGCGGGTAGGTGCAGGGGATGCTTTACAGAATCGCAGCTGCTATTCTGCCAGATGATATCATCCGCTATTACGGTTGCACTTCTTGGCATGGCTTGCTCTTCTGTCGCTGTTGCTCATGCGGCGGCTCGACTCACCTGCCAGGAGTGGCGTATCAACATGCGAGCGAAACGAAGAGAGACGGAGGCCTGCACCGCCACCACGGATGCTGCCACTGATACGTCGTACTCGAGTCTCTTGTTTTCTGGCTTGAGGTTTCAGTACATGCTTTTAACAGCTCCTGGAACTGTTGTTGGGTAGGGTGGCAGGCTGATCTCGAACTTAACGCGTGCAGAGACGTGTGTTCGAAAAATCGAACAGATGTACCCTGAAAGGCTTTCATCAGTGGAAGGTGTTCATGACAGAATTGGTCCGCAAGTTGTGCCTGAACGACATTGGGCCGAATTTTTCCGCGAAGAAAGACACAACACTTTAAAGGTCGAAGCCAACAGCAACAGACATGGCATGGCGCCTTCGTCAGGCGGAGTTGGACAAGCTCCGGAAGAGAGTGCAGACCCTCGAGGAGAGGGGTACATGAGTGCAACTACTGATTGCTATGCGACCGTGCAGAAAAGTTTCGATTGCGCCGTGGTGAAGCGCAGAAGATGCTTTGCCCCAGGGAGTGTATGCTTTAGAGACACATTTCTGAAAGACTGACTGAGAGAGAGAGAGAGAGAGAGACTGAGAGAGAGAGGAACGGGGGTCAAACCCCTACACCATAGCCCTGGCGAAAGAAAGGAACGACGGTCAACAGAGCCACGCCCATCCACACAAAATGTTGAGATGGGGTAGCTCCCAGGATCCGGGAGCTAGGACTGCCAGCTCTTCATACCTCAGAGCAAAGCTGAAGCAAAGGAATGACGGTCTTGCGCATGATACGACAGTGGCATGGTGTAAGTTTCGTACAGGTACATGCCATATTGATAAAGCATTCTCGTAGCGTTTGATACACTACACTTTTCTTGCAATAGCAAGATACACGCTGCAGTGCCCTGACAATTTGCCCCGGGACGTGGTCGATTCCATGGAGAACCGTTTCAACTTGGATCCAGCTTCTGTACCCTCATAAGTGAGACCATATGTACTGAAGAAGGTCCTCTAGTGGTTGTACCTTTGTTGCTAGCCTGGTCCTGCAAGTCGTTTCAGAGTGGGCTGTCTGGCCAGGAGGAGAATGCAAAGCTCAAGACGTCTGAGAAAAGGAGATAAATGGAACCGCATTTGAGGTGCAACGGGCCCAACGTTCGTTGTACCGCCGGGCAGCTGATCGCCGAATGAACTTATGTACACCGGGTATACGGGACGCAGCAAAGGTTGGATTTTTGCAGACAGTTGCAGCAAGGGCTTGGCGGCTTTGCACGTTCACGCAGCTGTGGTGTAATGACATGTGTACATATGTATATGTATATATACATACACACATGCTTGTGTATGTGTCTGCATGTGTGTGTGTGTACATATATATATATATATATGTTTATGGTTCCGATGTAATGACCTACCTATATATATATATATGTACACGCATACACACATAGAAACATACATATATGTACAGTGGATGTCTTGCCAGTGACGTGGCTTACCGTTGGGTGCTCAGCTTGCAACTCAAGTGTGTCTTCTATTTTCCTGACACATGCAGGGACGACAACATCTCCTGATGAAATGAACTACACAGCCATACACAGCCTTGCAAGTGATCGAGACGTTCCGCGTCCATCAATTTCCATTGCGCAGCATCCAGGCTCAGGCATGGAAACTTTGTGCCTGGTAGGTTTAGGCGGCCACAGGCCAGCGGATGGCAAGCCCAAAAAGATCCGTTTACGAAGAGTCGGCCTGGATTGTTACATATAACTCATATAACACACACACACACACAGACACCCACACACACACACACACAAACACACACTTAAAACAGACACATACATCATACTCTTGACCCAGAGAGCCTCTATATTTCGACATATATGTACACGCATATGTATATCTACATATGCATGTGTACATACACAAAGGCATACGCACTTTAACATGTGAGTCTTTGTGTTGACTTAGAGGCTGGATTCAGGAGGCATGGACCTGTGGCTTGCCTGTGCACGTGGCTGACGTCAAGGTAAGTCCAAGAATTGTTTGAGGCGGCTGCAATGGCAAACGCCATTTTCAAACGGCAATCCGACTGAGAGCCGCATGTTGGGGTCTGTTAGTCGCATTTTGGATGTCGGAGGTTTCTGTTTGCCTGCTCGTTTGTTTGTTCTGTTTGTCTGTAGGTTCGATGTCTTTGTCTTTGTTGTTGAGTTTGGCACAAATTTGGAAATGCAGCAATTCTGCTGTTGCGAATACCCTACTTCTACGACGACGACTACTACTACCACCACCACCCTACTACTACTACTACTACTACTACTACTACTACTACTACTACCCCGCTACTACCACTGCCAGAACTACTAGCCCCACAGCACGAGTAATGTACCTGTACCACCCCCTCCACTGCTGGTTGACGATATATAGGGTGCTTGCGCAGTCCAGCACGTGCTCTCATTCGGCGTCATGCTTCGTCTTTGAATCACTGGGCATCGAACAGGTCAGAAAAGATGCGTCTAGCCAGCGCGAAGACACGAGGAAGTGCAATTGAGGGAAATCTGCAGCATTTGTACGTGCAGCCCCAACTGCACGATTTTGCACAAGCTCTTTCTCCGAGTCTGAGACTGACGGACGAGTCCTGAGGTTTCAAGATAGTTTCAACATAGTCCCGGCATCATCGGAGACTATCAAGCACTAGGAAAATACGTTTGATAAAGCTATACACAACTCTCAGTATGCCGTCGCAGTGTGCGAAATTGGTCAGTTTGACGCCGACCAAACTCTCGAAGCCAGAGCTCGAACCTTCTTCACCCTGTACGATTCTTGAGTGACGCTTCGTGCAGGCACACAGGTGGCCAGGCGAGCCACTGGCGATCCTGAAGACAAGCACTGCCCTCAGGAGTTCGTTTCAGGGCTCGGGGGAATCCAAACGCCTCGCATGGATTGTCCGGAAGAGCTGTCTGGGAGGAAGCCTTGAGGCTGTTTGTCCTTACACAGATCGCCTATGGTGCCCTAGACTTAGACGGCACTGGTAAGTCGCAAGCAGAGCACAGTATTCCACGCGCTACGCAGACATACTTCCGAAGACTTACGTAACTCATGGGAGGAAATCCTGCACTGACTGATCGTTTGTGGGCCTACTTGCAGTTGTCAGTCTGATGCCAGGTATGAGAGCGTTTTCTGGTCCTCCGAGAAGTGGTTCTGGGAGGTGAAGGCGACGGAAAGACAACGTTGGGTTCGAGCAGCGCGGGCTTCAGGGTCTTTCGTTGAATGACACCCCCAGCAATCTGATACTGTAGAAAATGCCCGGAAACTTGGAGAGCCAGACTGGAAGGTCAAAGACCGACAAAGTGAGCGGCTAATTTTCCTGGGCGACTATGCCGATGCCGATGAGGCAAGATGAACACACTGCGAGCATGGATAGACCTTCAAGACCTTTCAACAGAAGCTGAACAACAGCGAGGGCGGTACAAATTCAGCACCCCGAGGCCAGCGAGTTGAGATTTGTTCATGGTCTGTGGCAAGCTTTTTCGCCTAGTCCGGGATTTCCTCCAACGTTGCCCATCAGATTGACTGCTTGACTATGCCCCAAAGCCACATACACTTCATTGCATGTAAGGCTCCTATACTATATGTGTACGAAGAACCTTTATTCTCTGTTTGACGGATTCCGTTTCTTGTATTCAGTGCGATTCAAAATTTAATATTTGTTAAACTTTAGGAAAATGTTTCAAGCATATTAGTTCGAATTTGTTCAGCCCTTGCAATTTTCAAATCTTTTCCATAATTAGGGGAAAGTTTTCAAGTTCAAACATTCATATTTTAAACTTGTGAAAAAAGCTAGTTTCAAAACATCAAATCGAGGTCGTGGATATTGACACGGAGATTTCGACCACGTATCTGAAATTTGAAAGGTTTAATTGAACCTTTGTTCAACAAAAAATGCATCCAGGTCCTAGTCCTAGACATTAACACGGAGATTTCGACAACGGTTTAACATTTGAAAATGTTGAGCTTAAACCTTTCAGCATGCCAGATAAGGGACATTGTAAACACAGTGAACTTTTTTAAACTTTTTATAGCTTTCAATCAGGCGTTCAAAATTTTCAAGATTGTTAATTCGTTTTAATGAAAAGCTTCAAAGTTTACATATGGAGAGCTGTAATTTGTTTGTTTTTGTAATCTTAAATCGTTTTAGAAATCTATCTCTCTGGGGTCTGATGTCCAAGCATGTGGCCGGGATCTTGAAGAGAAACACGAAATAGTAGTCTTGCAGTACCGCACAACCATGGAACTCTCTCTCAGGCTGGTTATGGCCTTGTTCTTTAAGCTTGACTTGTTGGCGGAGATTCCGGCTGCACCTTATCATTACCCATCAGGTTCGGAACTACGATAGCACTTTGCCCACAGGCTGCCTTCGGCAGATAGTCAGCCATCTACCGAAAAACGTGCCTAAAATGCACCGGGTGCGATTCTCGCCTCATTGAGTCACGGAGCATATGTATGACCGTTCAGCTTCAGGCGTGCACGTTAAGGGGCTTCGTCGCTGGGTCAGGACTGCTCTAATGATGGTCGGGACATGATTGCATAACACGTTCTGCACACATGTAATATCGATCTCAGTCTTCCTGTTGCTGCGAGGACTTCCAAACCTTGTCCGGCTGACGCCACTCCAGGCCGAGTTGGCTTCTATCGAGTCCATGGAGATTGTTTACGTGTGTAATGTGACGTTTTGAAATGAGGGCACACCGATGACGGCCACGGCCGCTGGCGAAAGCGTGAGTCCTCAGCCCGATAGATCTGATGCTGTAACAAGTGGCCATGACTGTATAGTGTAGCAACTCAACGCATCGTGGTCTGACGCCGCGGCCGTCAAAGGCTCCCGCTACGCCTTGTTTGATATATCGCAGCGGGGTCCGGTCGATTGGATGTTGCATGTTATTTTTTGTTGTTAGGTTTTTTTGCAGACGGCTGCTGGCGAAAGGTGATGTCTGTGCCCCGTGAGCTCAAACCCTCTTAGAACAGTTGCTCTGAAGCAGTTCGAATGGAGGCCTGCCACCGCGGCTGTCATGGATTCGACAAGCAAGTTGCCGGGCACATTTAGGCTTTCTTTGCTATAGCTCTTTTTTCTGCTGTTCCCCTTGTTTATCAGTGGCCGCGACGGCAGCAAGGACATCGCGATCCGGAGGATGCTGAACAGTGAGTTTGACGCTTAGTGTCGCTCAATAAATGAACATCCTGAAATAAGACAGGTCTGTCGTGTCGAGATATTGGAGCCTGGACGGCTGCGATTTTCCACTGGCGCGACTTTGTGCTCGATCCTTCCATTGAGATACTTCTAACAGATCGGAAGTCTTTCGGCGATGAAAATTTAGGAAGCGCTGTTGCGCAATGCATCGTCTCTGAAATGTCCGTGGCAGCTGCGCCCCGGTCTCGAGAAGCTGATCGAATTGGAGTGCTGACGCAAGTATTCTCCGCGGCGCGGGATGTGGGTTGAGGCCCCTTAATTCCAGCCGTTGGTGCACAACTTTGCGACCCTAAAACCAAAGCTACAACCAGCAACACTTCTGAGCCTCGTGGTATACAGTAGTTGTACAATAGTAGCACAGTAGCAGCACAATAGTAGCACAGTCGTAATACAGTCGTAGTACCTCTTCCAGGGCGTCAGTTTGTAGTAGCAGTGTCTGTTCCCCAAGCGCTTCAAGGATAGAAGCGGGACGGGAATTTAGGACTGTTGACGGGTAGTTTATTATGGTGTGCAGGCCGAGCTTAGTTCAAAATACACGCTATAAACAAAGACATTTCGAGGTGTCAGCAGAGCCGCTTTGGGCACCGGCACAAGTATTTTGGCGTTAACAAGTCTGTTCTATCGCTAATGAAGTGCTAGTGAAATGAAAGCGATGTGGAACTTCTTGATGTGTGGAATGTCATCGAAAAGGGCGACGAGCTCTGTTTTCGCATGTTTTCTTGCTGTTTTTCCAATTCTGCGAAATTGTCTGGCAGGCGAAATCTCTGAATAGACTTACTAGACTAGTGGTGAAGAGGCGACGTTTTCTTTTGTTTTTTTGTGTAGGTCTGTGACATTGTGGAGCAGATGAGATTTTTGAAGAATGACTGAACGAACGATAAAGAGGCGAGGTGTTTTTTGTGTGTATTTTGGTTTGTTTGACACGGTACTTTGCCGTGCAGGTGGGTATGACTGCTTGATCGACGAGTCGACGAAGAAAAAACGTTTTGCCAGGAGGGTTCATGTTAAGGGTTGCTTTAGAGGTTCGTTTTGAAGGTTCTTGTAAGAGTTTGTTTAAGGGTTCCTTGAAAAGTTTTTATATTTAGCTGGGCAAGGGTAAGCCGTTAAATAGAGCGTAAAGGTTCGACCCCATACGTCTATAGCGCGACTCGCCCAGCCATGTAGGAGGCAAAAGCATACGACTATACTCACCCATGGGTGATGCCACGAAGGTCTACGTAATATTCACCCTAAACATACTAAGCACCAACTGCTCCAGGCCCTCAAATCCCTCGCTTCATCACTGTGTCCAAACCTTACAGTAACATGAAGTGACACCATCAGCTGCTGAACAAAGGCCTTGGAATAGTGAACTAGAGGCCGCCAAAGTGGCCGACTGCGCCGAACTGGCTTTGGACCAGATGCAACTGGACGTCTGAGTTCAAGTACCCAAGTGTTGGATGAGGAGTCAGGGCCCAAACTCTGAAGGAGGTGTTGTAACAAGTTATTCTGCTGTTCTTCAGTTCTTCCAGCAATTCAGTATGTCATTCGCCTTGCTGCTTTTGCCCCGGCCAACCCCTCCAAGCAACATGTCTCATGGAACCCATGCCTGAGTGTTTTTTTGGTAACATGATTTGGGCAATTACTATTGGGGCTTGCTGTTTGAAAGATGCCGTCCTGCCGAGGTATCCGCCGGAAAATGGACGGCGAAACTGGAGAAGACACCCGGTTGTGAGGATTGTGATTTGTGTCGGTCGTCAGCGCTTTAAGCGGCACATACGGCCGTAGGGCACAGTTGCCATGGTTAAACGTACGGAAGTTGTGTTTGCTGAATATAGTTGCATGATGTCATGAGGCTGGCACGGCAGATAAAATGCAGTCACTTCTGTGCACGGTCAAGATTCCAGCACCGGCGAAGTGGGGTAACATGGCTGAAGATTCACATGCATCTTGTTTGTTGAAGAGTTGCCACTTACAAGAACCCCTGAGGAAACCTTCCTAAAGCAACGATCTACCAGGACGAGGTCGATTGTGCAGAGCCCGAAGGTATCAGATGGTCATGAGACGTCACTGTAGTCATTCTCGTCTGTGTGAAGCCGAATTCAAGCGAAGCATTGCGCAGGACATCGGCGCTAGCTGTTCCAAGTATCTGTGCAGCTCAGCCCTATGGAGTCTCGATGCAGACCACGCAAACGGCAGGTAGATGCGGTTGCGGCGATGCTGCATGGTACACGACCACCTCCTCAACCCGAAGACTGAGCGAAACCGGACCGAAACGGTACGGGCTGCAGGGAAAGAAGCGCTGAGCGGGAGGAGGTGCAGAAAAGCAGCACTTGCCAGATCTAGTGTTTCCAATCCGTCAGAGAGGGCCCCTGGTGCAACACATGATGTAACCATATCGTATTAGAGCTACGTACGGCTTCGAACAAGGTTAAGCACGGCTTCCACAGAGGTTCATCGCCACCGAAGCAACGGTTTCCGCCGTTTCATGTTCGATGTGTGTCGTCGTGTCGTCAGGCGCAACAGATGTTCCAATGCAACGTGCATGCAGTCGAGTGGGGCTGCGACATTCGTGCCAGGCAGCTTCGCAGGCCACTGGCGATGTTCGAGACGTGCGAGACCTAAGGGAGCAGGACTTTGGAATGCTGTTGAGTTCATGACTGAGGTTTGGCTTCTTGCTCTTGCATTTGGGATGCTGTTGAAGTGACATGATCAAGAACGGCAGTCCTTTGCCCAAACCTCGTCACAGCAAACCGTCAGCACCTCTCTGCATCTTCGCTTGGAAGTTCCACATTTCAGACTTATTTGTCTTGTTATTGTTTCTTGCCGATTACGTTACGTGCAGAGTCTCAGTCTGGAATATACTGTGAGAAGTAAGCAGTCAAAGAGTCATATAGCATCGAAGGTTCCATGATAGTGCCTGTCATAATGAGATACTCCCGTGGTTTACGTGTCTGCTAGAACCAGACACACACAGACACAGACACACAGACACACAGACACACACACCTGCACACACCCCCACACCCACACACCCACACACCCACACACCCACACACCCACACACCCCACACCACACACCCACACACGCACACACACACACACACAAACACACACACACACACACAAACACACACACACACAAACACAAAAACACACAAACATAACACACAAACATAACACGCAAACATAACACACAAACATAACACACAAACACACGCACACACAAACACACACCCACACACACACACACAGAGACACACACAGACACACACAGACAGACACACACACACACACACACATACACATACACATACACATACACATACACGCGTGCACTATAGCTGTTGCACGCAGCTGCATCCGAGATTGTGCGTGGCGCCTACGCTCAGACGGCCGCGCGAGCCCCGACCGATGGGAGACTAGTATTGAAGAGCTTCAGGAATCGAGGCTCAGTCGGATCAAGCGATTACTGGATGAGTGGGCATGTGCTACGTATTTCTCGCGGTGCGTATCGCGATGATCTGAGGAGTTCGTGAAATCGCTCAAGTACAAATTACGTAGTTCCAAGATGGCTATTTCATGACTGTCAGGATCCCGATTGCTGTGTCGGGACCGCATTTCCCAACTCAGACCTCGAATGCAGCTTCCGGAGATCGCCCAAAGCACACCCACAGTGCCAAGCTTATTTTGCAGCAAAATTGAGACAGGTTGGCGGAGCGGGTGCCAGGGCCTTGGCAAACTTGCATCGGGACCATCTTATCCCCACGCGGGATGCTCTAGGTAGAGATTGAACCATGGGAAAACCCAGTACATGCTAATCCTGCGATGATGTCGATGAAGCCCGAGCTTGCTGGTTCGAGAAGCGGGATGAAACAGGACAGTCACACTCCCAAACATACAGAAAGAGCCGGCAAGAAGAAAACGAAGAAGCGGGGGATAACATCACAACATGAGCGACCGGCTTCTTGCAGGCTTGCTATAGCAGTCGAGATGGCGAAGCATTGAGTTTCAGCCATCGTCTGCCTATGGCCGAAATTTCTGACCAATATGGGAGAATAAGCTCTGCTTCAGTCTGACATGGCGACAAATTATAGCCCTCTGAGCAAGAAACATGTCCGTGGCTCGAACAAATATGTAGACAGACGTGAAGAGGGATGCTTGCTAGTAAGAGGGTGGGAGAGCAAGAGGAAAGAAGCCAGCGACGGCTTTGTTAGAGCAGGCAGCAATAGCCACGGGCAGCAAACAGGAATAATGCCGAGCGTGGATGACCTGTTTACCAGCTACTTCAAATCTGCGTAAATAGATGGTTCGGACCCGAAGCTATGGTCTCGCGCGTCGCAAGTTTGCGAACTGTTGCTGGTGCTCGACGTTGCTTCGGTGCAGCTGCCCGGCTCTCCGAGCACCTTGGCCTTGATTTGCTTTTGAGTTCTTGCCGGTCTAGGACTTTCATTCCGCAAGCTGAAGGATTGCCCCCTCTGTGTGGCGTGTGGGAGAAGGCCGACCTAGGGTGGCGGTGCTGGGCGGCGTGCATGGGAACGAGTTGCTTGGCAAAAACAGGAGAGGATCGGGCGACTGAGTGCGGTCAAACCGTGCGCATGAGCCGGTTGATTTTCGCACCTTCTTCATGCATCACCTTTGCAATGCTGCACGTGGGGAGGGTGTGCGAGTCTTAACCCATTCCTTGACAGGCTAAGCGGTGTGGAGGTGGTGAAGCGCCTGGTCTCAGAAATGCGCGGCACAACGGACCCCAGGGGCTCAGAGTGAAAGAGGGCAGTCTTGCTTCCCTGTGCAAGAAGGCTGGCCAATTTGTGCTTCGGAGCTGACTGCTTTTGGTAGATCGCTCCTTACATCCGCGGCAACAGTGTCGGTTTCATGGTGGCCTCGTAGAGCAGACGGTGGCTTTGTCTGAGGGTTTTTGTTGCAGGAGCACGTCGAAGGGGAGATCACGCTCGCCATCGGCAATCCTCCGGCGGTGAGCCGGGGGGTTCGGCTTCCCGGCTTGTTGCTCTATACCTCAAAGTCTGCTCTGCTACCCTGCAGATTAAAGACCCCCAAGTTATACTTGAGTTTTGTTTTATGAGATGGCACGGGTTGTTTCATAATTCTATACTGTGCTACTATATCTCTATCGTACGATACTAGACTGATGGAACCGTCTGAAGCGCTGCAGTGCAGGTTTATCCACCAGGATCTCAACCGCTGCTTCCAGGAGGTGCCAGCAGCATGATTGGCTTGTTTCAGGTTGTGACCAGGATGCAGGGTTCATGGGAGCATGGCGGGTTCATGGTTTTTCTTGTAAAAAGCTGCTTTGTGATTGTGGCTATGTGTTGGTCTGCTTGTTCCTGCAAAGTCTAAACACCCTGCCAGCCAGCCAAGCGACAGCCGTGGCAGACCAATTGTTGACCGGCTGACTATTGTACCAGTATCCCTATAGACGATGTCAACCGGCCGCAATCATGCAAATCCTTGTTGTTCACCTGATATGCAAGAGTCTTTTAGATGTTGGAACGGTCGCGAGACTCGCGTCGCCGTGAAGGGCAGCGACGCCTGTGCGTGCCTCCTGCGTGTGGCTTCACCGCCAAACCACAGCACCCTCCTGACAACCGGAAGCCTGCATCAAGTGAAGCAAGGAGGCAAAGAGCCTCACCAACCATACCAGAAGGGCATGCTGGCAAGTCGCCGCTCAACACACCCAACTCTACAAGCTGCCTTTGGATTTGATGTTGGAGGATGCGATGAAACCCTCTGGAAGCTGCAGGAGCTCCCAAAGTCCCAAGCGTCCGCCAAAAGCGAATTCGTCGCAGGTGGTTGGAGATCCAGCCATGCCACTGGGCATGGAACATGAGCAGTCCCGTGCCCAGGCAAAGTGCGACTAGCGTTGTGTTTGGTTGCAACATTACTCCGTGGCCGCACTGTTTGCCAGACATCTGCGGCAATCAAAAACTGCTGAAAGATGTGGTGGTGTAGCAGCGGAGTCTGAGACTAGCCACACCGCCATGTTCAAGAGGCAGTCTGTTTCACCTGCCGTGGATGTTGCGAACATTCTCCCCGTCTGTCTACTGCTGACGTATGAAGGGGGGTAATGTGTTCTGACTGATGCAGGTGCTGATGCCTTCACTGAGCAGCCTGGCTACATGATCATTACAAGCTTTGGTGGGGTATTTCATTAGTACGTCCGATGTCTACCGTGGGCATCCGGCCGATGAAAGTTCTTACTGTAAAGATGGCAATGGTCCAGAAACTGTGGAGCCGTTCGAATTTCCAGTCGTTGCCATGACCAAGGGGGCTTGGACGTGTTGCTTGACCTGCATGCGACCAACAAGCCGTCCAAGCCTTTTGCGCGGCTTCCAGGCCATGAGAGGTTGCAATTAGTCCGCTTGAAGGGTAAGTGGCTAAGCAGGCCGGCTGCGATTGGGAAATCGTTGGGATGCCGCAGAGAGGAGCACCGTCTCGCGGGTCCGGGTTCGTTTGCATATCGACGGGCATGATGAAGCTGGGTTGTAGCTGTAGTATGTGGCCAGGCTCACGGTCGGGTCGAGCGAATTAACGATGCGTCCATGGTCCTGACTGAGCCAAGCCTGCATCCGACTCCATTCCTGAAGCGATGCCAATACGAAGAAGGGTATGAATACTTCGCAGGTTGCACGACTTCGGGATCTTCGGGCAGGTTAAAGGATAATAGTGGAGTTTCCCGGCTGCTTGCAAGAGTCCTGGATGCAAAAAGTCTTATAATCAACACAGGCATCTTTATTCTGTTCAGACACAGCACATCAACTGCAACTCTGCTTACTTCCGACGAAATGCCTTTGCGTAGACGCTGCCCAGGAATCCCAAGCACATGATTCAATGTGGCATGCAGGGCCCGTGGCTGGGCGCAAAGAGCGCTTCGCATCCGCCGAAAGGCCTGCATCTGACTCTGCACACTCGGAACGTCTGCTGTTCGTCGGAGATGTTCTCTCCGGTTGACTCGAAGTTTGCCCTAGCTGAGTCATCATCGTCGTCATACATAGGATTGGAGGGGTAGCCCAGCTGTCAATGCGCTTAAAGTCGCAAACAAAGATTGCACGCGTGACTGGTCACACGAGTCTTGTCTGATGGATGTGTATATAAGTGTTTCCCAGGCACCATGTGACATGAAGAATTCATGGCGAGTTCTGGGTTTGTTGCCGGTCAGTGCATTCCAATTGTGCCCGAGGGTTTTCCTGCGGGCGCTGCCAGCCTCCTGCCGTACGATCTTGTGGGCATCTTGACGAGGATGATGCCGCTGATATCTGGGACATATGAGAATTGTATCAGTCTCAGTTCGAAACCATTCCAGAAGACAATGCCCTTAATCCGGGGCGGAGGGACGCTGAGACCTGGTTTTGCTGTACTAGCTGGACCGCGATGGCGATTGCCTGTGATTTACGAAGGGACTGAGTTTTCAGACACTAACTTCGTAAAAGTGCACACGGCATGGCACAAGCAAGACGTCAATGCACTGTCAGTGCACGTGGTTCAGCAATCGGAGACTACTGATATGGGAGTTTCAGAAAATTGGGGGTACCTTATTTTGGGGTCCTTATAATAGGGATCCTACTCTTTAGGGTACTATATTAGGGTCCCCTATTTTCGGAACCCCCCATATAGATTCAATGCTGCAGTGCAGAGCAACAGAACAGCAAGCAGCCGTCACGCTGAGGATCCAGACACCTTGATCGCTGGTGGTGCCATGTCAGATGAATATGCTTTGCAACACGCACCATTTGAAGCGTGCCAAAGGAGCGCTTGTTTTGTTGTCTGCGTGTGTTTTGAAGTGTGTGTGTGTGTGTGGAGCAGAGCATCGTCTCACCATGGTCTGGTAATGTCCGGGGGAGTGGGTTCTCGCTGGTTCGGTGGTGTTGTCAGAACGTGTCGGGAGGAGTGGCGAGCAAATTCATCCAGCATACATTTGCTACGAGTCTGGCCTCGCCTCTGACAAGAGTTCTGCCGGAGCCATCTACAGCGCCGTGCACGCATGCTTCGCAGAGAACCACTGCTGCACTTAGAAGCCCATGTGTTGCAAAAGCCACATTCCGATGTTGTGCAACCTTCAATCCTTCCGTCACCTGAACAGCTTTGACTGACCGGAGGCTCGGCGTTTTGAGATGCCCCAACACGGATTCCGCAGTGGAAGAGGCTCTCGGACGAAGCTCGGTTGCACATGCGTATGGCGAAGCCTGCAACCTGCATGCAGACGTCTTTCGATTCAGCGAGATGCATTTGCAGAAGCATGCAATCCGGCTCAATATAGTAGGTTTTTCATTTCATCCACAGAAACTTGGCTCTAGGCTTAAAATTCAGTCCACGTCAATGTCACGAACCCGTCATCCTCATCATCGTCGTTGTCCGCGCCATCGCCGCCACCACCGTCATCATTACTTACATCGTCGTCACCGCCATCTTTTTCTCCTCGAACCAGCACCGGCGGCCGCCCCAGCAGCACCACCGCCACGACCTCTGCCGTCGCCGCCACCGTCGCTTGTCGCCACGCACCACAAATCTCTACCCTCTTCCTCATCACGATTATTATCGATTGCTTTTACCTGCTTTTGCTTCCGCTGTCGATGCTGCTCGCACAGGGCTGTCTTCGTCAGAAGCTTGAGTATTCTTGCTGCAACTCGCATTGCTTTGGCTGCTGCTGCTGCTTGGTTCTCATGGTGGGGGCCTTCACACTTACGGTGAGGATATGCTGCAACACTTCGTCATCAAGTGAACAGAAAGACTTAAGAATGGAGGCTGTGGCCGTCGCAATGGCGACATTGAAGCCATAATGTTGATAGTTGTGATGTCAACGATGATGACGGGGGCGATAATAATTTTGGTACTGAGGAGGTAATGCTGGTATCATTAATGCCAGAGAGGATGATGTTGCCGATGATCACGAGGATCATGCCGTTTGGGCAGGAGAGTATTGTTGGCAAATTGATTTTCTGTGTTCGTCGGAAACCATGCCCAGCTCTCACTGTGGATGGTTTCTTGTAATCGGCAGCAGCGCATGCAGCCTTCAGATCTGACCTCGAGCTGTCGTGAAATCCCGTTCAGGTGAATGGGAGCATTTTGAGATTACCGATGTCTTCAAGCTCGATAGCAGAGGCTACGAGTGGATCAACGGTTGCACGTTCTGCAAAGAGTGGACCTGATGCATCTTGAATCCGGTATTTCTCCGCGACGAGTGTGTCTGAACTCTTTCTCTCCCTACTTGTATGTCTTTTTTAAAACTTTCTCAGATATTCAGATCTGTACTTGTATCTAAATTCATGTTTAAGGGTTCTTGCGTTGGTTTTGTGCTCTTCCTCTTATCATCAAGTGCATGCATGGTCTGTAAAGGGACGTCAGGCTTTCGCATTCCGCGCAGTTCAGATGAGCAGTGGACGCCTGGCGACGTCCGTTTTGCATGCTGCTAGATATTCTCGCAGAGTCGAGTTGGATTTATAGTTCTACACTAGGACTAGGAAGCTTGTGCATGTCACGGTGTTATCAGGTAGCAGGTAGCGGCTATGGCTGCTAATTCAAGTAGTTCCTGGCAGCTTGGATGTATTCTAAAGGGGCCTCATCATCACTCCGCAACTGGAAAGTTAAAGTGCTTCCCATTTGTTGTATTACCTGCTCAGGGAAGCCGCGCACTAGATTCAAGATAAGGCTTAGCATAAACTGCGCATCTTCAAGGGAGGCAGCATAGACTGCTCTGAAGGCTCTTCCAGTCACCCGGATTTGCAATCTCTGCATTTTCCTGAATAGACTAGAGCTGGGCCAAGCATGTTGCATTCGTGAGTCACACGGTTCCATGCTCCAAGTCTGCCCCAATCTTCCAGAACTGGACCCGTGAGCAGCCTGTAGCCTGTCCGTGAACACTTGTCAATTACCAGTTTCAAGAACTGGTCAACCACTTCAGAATGTCACACACAACAGCTATTGGTCTATCATGAGAGACGATGTCGGTTGTTCAGGTTCTTATGAATGCGGGCAGAGGAATCGCGGGAAGCTTTTTCTAGAACGCTCGACGAGCTGCAGGATGACCGGAGGTGGTTACATGTTGCTCTGGATGGCAACCCTCCGGTCAAAATGCGGTTGCATGCACCACCGCCCTGGAAGATCTAGTCGTAGTATCCTTGCCCCTTATTTGATGGGGTGTGTGCTTGCCGCATGTTGGTGTTACTGTTGCCAAGGTTGCATAAGTTACTTAACATGCCTGGTGTATGAGCATGCAAATAAGTTCGCTGTCCCTAGTAATTTGTCTTTTCTCGCATGCGAGATAAGTATAGTTAAAGCCCAGCTCTATTTTGCCCGCAACGCCACATTCTCCAAGTTTCCCTACGCAGTTTAAAGGGTTGCCAAGCTGCCAAGCAGAGCCCAACCCTCAAAGCCCGAAGAGTAGCTTGTTTAGCCGCTTAGCCCTCTGTACTTGGTGAGGCTTTGGCTCACAGAACTTCCAGGCCAAATTGCTCTGGACAGGGGTTTCTTTGGATCTTCTTGGTTGTGTACCGGTGTAGCACGACGGCTTGGTTTATGTAGATGTAGTCATCCGTAGTTTCGTGGCAGCATGCTGTCGAAAAGAACTTCTGACTGCGAGCTTTAGTGGGTTCACGGGCACAATCGCATCCTATCTTTTCTGTCATTTCAAGAGTTCGGAAAGTAGCATGAAATTTCCGTCGACTTTCGCTTAGCGAGCTGCGAATTGATAGCTGAATTGACGAGCATGTTGCTCAACTCAGCACAGGTGCAGTCTACCAAGGGCCCGTGGAAAACACCGAAGAGTGAGCCTGCAGGTATTGCCTCCAGGGGCTGCGTTTGGCAGGCGGCTTGAACCGCCTGAGGAGCTGCATGCACCGATGCCCTGTTGCACTTGGGAGGGTTTGCTTCAGCCGGCTTAGTGGGGCCTTGTATAGTCAACTAGAAAACCAGCATCAGGCCGGCGCCATCGATTGCCTGTATTGCATCAGCCTTCGTCGTTGAGGTGCTGAGGGGAAGCCGGGCCCCAAACCATATCCAGAATCTCGAATTTTCAGAATTTCAGGTCCAATCGAGAAGCATGGAGCTTTCGGAAAAACTGAAGAAAGAGCCCCCGCCCCATGCCCCGTTACCGAGGACTGGCCGAGACTCGTACCTCATCTTTCCGAAAGGCACAGAGCAGAAATGGTTTAGCGCTCGTGGTCTCCAAAAGCTAATAAAATCCTCTTCCTCGCAGTCCCTGCGCGGCATTCGTATGAGTTTATAAGTATTTATAAGGTTCTTATGTAAAGCAGTATCGCTCGTGGCTCGCTGCATCATCGAGCTGCCCAACTCTCCCAAAGTCAAGGCAGTTTGCAACGTTGGATGCTGCATCCCCATCCGTTTGTCTTTTGTGTCACAACTTGTCGATGGATGGGAGCCGGACTACAGCCTCGACAATGCTGTGACATAGCCGTTCGCAAAAGCATCACGTGAATCGCCGCCTTTGCAGCAGCATCGTCCCTTCCAGTGCGCACCTGAAGCTGTAACGAATCCCAATCGAAGTCCACGAGCCGCCTTGGAGGCAAAGCCTTTTGGATCCCGGGTTGGCCTCTTGGCTGGCTCGCCCGGAAGCTTATGCCTGAAGAGCTTTGAGCTCTCCATGCTGAGCTGTTTCACATCGGCGTCACAAACCAACAACTCGATCAGTCTGATCTGAGAGTGAGAGCGTCAGAGCTCAGAGACCAGCAAAGGTAAAGAATCTGCTGCTTTTTAAGCCGCTTCTGATGCAGAGTCCTGGACTTTTTCGAAAGCAGTGTCGCACTTGTTCGTCATGGGCAAAAGCGTCGGCATGGCGAAAAAGGAGAACACAATTCCTGATGCACTGCATCTTGATCGGAGCACGTAAGGCTGAAGGTCGGTGTCGATGGAAAGACATTTAGTGGCTGTGGCATCTTCTTTGTGCCCAGCTTGTGGTGCCATTCAAGCTTCTTAGATTTGCTCCCCAGCATAGTCCAGCACAAATCCAAATAGAATGCAGCCAAAGAATCAGAAGCCCCTGTTTAGGAAGACCGAGTGCTGAAGGTCCTTCCTCTTGACGTCGGTGACATTCAGAAGCGTCGCAAGCTGCTCGGTGCCGTCCCAAGTGACTAAGTGGCTCGATATGGGTCTGGGAAGGGAGGGCGCCGTTCCTTCCAGTTTGCTATACTTGATGCCGGCCTAGTGTGCAAAACGAGTGTGCTCCGTTTGCTGTCTCGGTTTTGATGGCAAACAAGGAGGCTTTCTCATTAAGATGTGTATGCGCAGCTGAATTTTGCACTTGGCACAGGCTACGAGGAGGGCGATGTGAACGAGTCTGCGGATTTAGGCGCTTGCTGTGATGTGCATAAAGCGTATCCCAGACATGCCCCCCTCCCGAACCAGTAAATTTACTCCAATCCGGTTCCTCCGGCCCCTCCGGTTCCCCGGGCCCCTCCCCCTCCCGAACCAGTAAATTTACTCAAATCCGGTTCCCCCGGCCCTAATGGTAGCAACACAGCTATCTTTGCAATAAATATGTCACCGAGACAAGAGCTTTCGCGCATGTAGGCTTGGGATGTGGCAATCCCCTCACCACCGCGAACCTGCAGCCGGGTGAGGCACGAGGGCACGAAATAACAATCTGAGACATGTTCGTTGGCCGTAACATGAACAACATGACAGTCTGTTCAGGCGCATGCATTTTTCACATCCATTTCTTCCTGCCTACATTGGATCCCAGCCTCAGCAAGTTGCAGTGCGTTGCTTCAATAGGACAGCTTTTGGAGGTGTTGGGCTGGCAACGGGACTTGTTGATGAACCCTGTGGGCCAGGTGGTGTTGGACCTGGGCAGCGGGGCAGGTATGGACTGCTTCATTGCAGCAAAGCAGGCCACCATGAGTCGTGAAGTTCGGCTCTGTGTTCCCCATCTTGATCTTTCAGGCTTTCGCGCTAATCGCGTGTTGCTGTTGACCACGGAACCCTGCTACAGTAGTTGCCAGTGCGGAGTGTTCTCAATCTGTTGACAGTTGACAGGTCGGGCCGAAAGGACATGTCCTTGGCGTTGACATGTCGGGAACTTAACGAGGCTTCAGATCCCTGATGGGTTGCACGCTTGCCTTTGTGAGGACGCCGGAGATGCTCATGAAGGCCAGAGCCACTGCTGCAAACGACAAGGTTAGCAACGTGCCTGGCTCCAAGAGTTCCTTCCACAGATTTCTCTGACCTCCTTACGTTAAGGGCGCGGGATTTGCAGCCGCTGCTTTGCCTGGAGTGCATGATGTTCGTGGCCGCATCTTGCTGAATAGCTCACCAAGCAGTGAGGGAGGAATCTGGCGGAGACTTATTGATGCGAGGCTGCTGCCTTCCTATCCGAATTTGGCTGCAAGACCACTGCACGTTTGGCAAGTCGTTGCCAACATCCGTAGATCCGTCTGCACAACGACAGCATCTTTGGCCATCTGCCGAGAGTTCCAGGAATTAGTGTTGCAACCCTTGAAATGCCGCCCCAACTGTGAGCAGCTAGAGCTGACCTCCAGTGCCATATGCCTGTATGGAGCCTAGACAAATTAAAGACACCAGCAAAGTACTGGGAGACCGGACATGGATCGACCAATGTCGACTTAAGCCATGGACCCATCAACTTGCGAGCGTTTCTCGGGCAGAAGTTGGTTGATTTTCTCATGCAAGCACCTATCTGTTCCAGAAAGCTTCCTAGCAGATGAAAAAATGTTCCCAGCAGGATTCAGCAGGATCTCGTGCATCTCGCTGCAGCCCGACTGCCATTGCCTTCGCTTGTGAGGAATTGCGCAATCGCTGCAAGTCTTGGCGACGGATGGGAGTGCCATAGCTTGCCTAGCTCCGTTGGCGGTTGGGCTACAGGCCTGTGGTCGGCGACAGTTTTCAGCGGTGTTGGCCACGCTGATTTTTCCTAAAATCCTTTACCTGAGCCCAACATCACGACGGGTAGACAATCATCTTGACGGCGAATTCGCAACACCTTGCCTGCCAAGCTAAGCAGGCGAAGGTGCCACTCTTAGCTTGCTACGAAGACTGAGGCGACACAGTTGACCGGTCTCTTCTCCTCGAAGCCTTGGGCCGTTCGGCTAATAGAGGGCCTACATAATTACCTATACTACTTTGGGGTTTCCTTATTTCTTATTTCAATTATAGTGTAATATACTCCAAAACCCTATTCTAATTATTAAGGCTCCTACATTACACCGACAAAAGTCCTTCCGAGCTGCTCGCAAGTGAGGTCGACTCGAGCCCTGCTGGACGGATGAAGACCTCCTGAGCCTTGGCTCGTGATGCCAGGCCGCCGTACTCAGCGCTGTCCAGACCGTGGTATAGAGTTTGATAGTTTCAGCCAGGCTGTCAGGTCGAAGGTTTGGTGCCAGGCAGCCACCCTTTGCAGACGGCACAGCAACCAATCACCTTCTCCGGTTCAGCGATGCTGTTCAACATCCAGTAAACTGCTCTGCTAAGCCCTGTCTTCTCAGGAGGGCATAGTTCAGATCCAAGATCTTGCCTGCTTGCCTGGATTCTTTTCGAGTTGAGCACTGCTTGGCAAGATCAAACTCCCCAAATCCCCTATATCCTTGTCCAAGTTGCGAGAGTCTAAACCCTAAACTTGCATATTGGTGCTCATGGCGTACTTCGTGTTGCCTTGCCTGCCTCGTGCGATTCGCGATAGCCGCAACCCTAAACCATACCAGTAACATAGGTCAATTGTAATTGTAAGCGTAGCAATTTCCCTTAACTGCTCCCTATATATAGTATACTAGATACCCCCAACCGCTTCATCATAGTTCCGCCCCCATTGACGAGTCACTCCCGAGGAAGATCCTGCGGGCTGCCGGCATTGAGGAGGATGCGCCCATCAGCTGCTCAGCTCTGATCAATTTCAGAGCTTTAGGGTTTATATAGGTTGCTGCAGTTTCGGATTAAATACCGGAGAATCGCATGCACTCCAGTTGCTCTTGGGGGCAGTTGATCATAAATTATGATCAGTTTCACGGTAGTGGCAGCTTCAGGCCTCGGGCCGCGTTCTATGCGTCTCAGGCTGCGAGGCGTTCACGCGGTGGCTTTTTGATGAGAGCCGCCAGCCAGCGGTCGCCACGCTCCCCGGCCGCAGGGAACTCTAGACACCGGATCGGATGAAGCATGTGCGAGACATGTACAAGCATGGCTTGCCCACTGCCCCCCTTCGTCAGCTTAATCCTTTGGATTCCGAGCACGTGTCATGCAACAATTCAGCAGGAGCAGCGCCAGAATTAGGCAGATATTCCTTCGAACGTTACGCGAGATGTCCCGAGACCCAGGAGCTCGTCAGCTTTGGACCTGGCGAAGCAGCGCTTCCCACAGTGGCTTGGACCTGTTCTTTTGGATCTTTCTGAGATGTTTACCTTCCACCGTCATAGTTATACTACTGTTTATTAATTTAGAAAATGGCAGCGCTGCGCTGAATGTGCGTCAGGGCTTCAATGGTTGTGGGCTTTCGCCTGCAGCCTTGGGTTTCAATGCACACAGCTGCAATGCCGTGCGGTCAGAGGTTTCAAGCTATTTTGGCCAGTCAGTCGAATAATGCTTCACAGACTACAGACTATGTGTGTGTGTATATATATATATACATATATATATATATACACGCGCAATGCGACTGCAAGGTTGGGGGAGATCCCTGAGGTGACAAAGATCACTGATGATATGTGCCCTGGCACGCCAAAGGCACCCAGTCACAGCCTCTCTGTGGAACTCGTCACTCTCCCCCCAAAACCAGAAGCTTCTAAGGACTGTCGAGTTCCTGACAGATGTCGAGGGAAACTGGGAATACATGGCATGTCGGCTGCAGAGATGGAAGTGTCTGTCTCTCCCTGCAACATTGAGTGCAACACGTACCATATTTCACTATCGGGCTAGGATACCTACCGACGATTGCACCCCTCGCTGTAGCGGATGCTGCTTGCATCGTCTTGCAGTTCCTTTCCGTCCCTCGTGCAGACGGAATGCATTAGGTCCACTTCGTGTCCTTGAGCCATGTCCTGTTTTGGGATGGCGAGGCGGGCAGGAGGTGTCTTGAAACTAGAGTAATGGGACGTTCGGTGTATCCCGTCCGTGCGAATAAGGATTGTAAGCATCAGGCATTTACTTGCTGTTCTGACGTGTCCTCACGCTATCAACGATCCAGCGTGTAAGAGGCATGGTTGTAAGATCTTCTGCAAGGTCACTCCATGTGTTTTTTCCCAGCAGTGTGGTATGCACCATGTGGTTGAAAAGTCTCGTGTAGTTGAAGAGAATTGGTTAGTGTAAGTCGAGGTGCAGGCGACGGGAGGTTCAGCGGGACGCGGCTTCCACTGTAGTGTGGTGCCTGTATGATATGCTATCTACACAGCATGCGTTCGACCAAGCAAGATCCCTTGCAAATTCCGAGACATGTGTGAATCCAGCAAATAGCTCTTGCAACTCGGCAGTAAATGGACACACATACATATGTGGTATATACATACCCACGTACAACTACGTACGTATTGGTACACACCTGCGCACAAGCACAACACATGCATACATGCTTACATACCTGTACTGTACATAAATACATATATACATACATATGTGCAACATGTATGTTTTGTAGGCCGTCGGCCTATGTCGCCTCTTTCGTAATGGAATTGGGTGGTTGTTGTTCTTGGCATGGCTGCTGAAAGCAAAGCGGCTGTGCCCCGGGCAAATCCAAGGAGTCCCGAAGCAAAAAATACATATGTGCATACATGCATAACTAGTACATACAAACAGTAACCAACAAGCATACAAGAACAAGTGTAGCTGTTACTGTTGCTTGTTATTGTTATGCTACTTATATTGTTGTTGTTGTTGTTGCTGCTGTTGTTGCTGTTGCTGCTGCTGTTGCTGCTGCTGCTGTCGCTGTCGCTGTCGCTGTTGCTGCTGCTGATGCTGATGCTGATGCTGAGGCTGCTGCTGCTGCTGCTGCTGCTGCTGCTGCTGCTGCGGCGGCGGTTGGTGTTGGTGTTGGTGTTGGTGTTGGTGTTGGTGTTGATGTTGGTTTTTGTTTGTTTGTTTGTTTGTTTGTTTGTCTGCTTGCTTGTTTGTTTGGTTGCTTGCTTGTCTGCTTGTGTGTGTTTGCTTGTTTGCTTGAATGCTTGATTTCTTGTTTGTTTGTTTGTTTGTCTGTTTGTCTGTGTGTGTTTGTTGTTGTTGTGGTTTCGGTTGCGGTTGCGGTTGCGGTTGCGGTTGTTGTTGTTGTTG
>CAJNDV010001063.1:3971-15725 GCA_905221635.1 Symbiodinium sp. CCMP2456
ACACACACACACACGCAACAAAGCCCGACAAACTGACACAGTACAGCTTCCAGACTTTCGGCTAAGCTCTCGAGCACGCGCTCACGCAAGAAGACATGAGCCTACAAGGACGCTTAGCCCCGCCTTACCGCTGAGCCCCGAGCGTCAATTCTTTTCCACAAAAACAAGAAACACAACCCCATGCGCTCCCACAGCACCAGCGCAACACGCCTCCTTGGATGACCGGATCCACGAACTAGCCAAAGCAGCAGCAAATACCCTCATCCCAAACGATCGCCCGATACCCAAAGCTGGAGACGCGAAAGCCCAAGACCGTCGAAATTAGACACAAACAACAACACTCCCAGCCACGACGCGCCTCTTGCTCAGCATCAAAACACGCCGCAACACCAATCACGACAACGCTCAACACACGACCACCCAGACACACGCCCACGCATTCGCTCGAAACGATCAAAAACTATCATCTCGATTCCAGTAAAAAGCCGCAGCCCGAACAAACGCAACATTCCAAAACCCTCACATAGCGCAGGGCCCATCGCAGAATCCAAGTCTCGTCGGGCCCGAGGAACGATCCAGACACCATGAACTCAGGCAGAAGCTCAGCCACATACTCGAAAAAACATCGAAATATCAATTAGCAACGTACCGCAAGCTGTCCAAGAAAAGACGACACTTGCCGTCGCAACACGTCAGATCACACCCGTAGCCCGCCCCGCCGATAAGGAGTTCAAAGTTAAAGGTTTGGAAGTGAAGAGCTTAAAGTTAACGGCTGAGGAGATGAAATTGTAGGGTTAGGGGCCAAAGACTCAATTTCTAGACTGGAGACGTTTAAAGTTCAGACTTAAAGAGTTAACAATTCACAGTCAAGGAGTTTAAAGTCAAAACTAACGGTCAGAAGTTTCCAGTTAGAGTTCGAGGTTGTTAGCTTAGAGTTTAGGGGTAAAGATTTGAGAGTTTAAACATGAAGCGTTTCACACACACACACACACGCACACGCGCAGAGAGAAACACACACACACACACACCCACAAACGCACATACACACACACATCCACAGAGACGCGCACACACGCACACAAAACACACAAACCGGCATCAACAGTTCCTCCGCTCAACAATGCCAGAAAAGACTAACACCCTTCCCCGCACACCATCCGATTCCTGCGACAAAGATCAAGCATGGAGCAACAAACCACGGATGCAGGAAACAAATGCAAAGCCCCCCTAGCCGCCAGGGAAGATACACTCCAAAAAATCCATGCCATGCAGACATCACAAACCCTCCACGATTCAGACATCCTCGGAATCATTCTAGAGTTCAGTGCCCTGGAATGGTGTGTCTGGATAAAGCTACCCAAACCACAACAAACCTCCTCATGGAGCAGCACCCGATCAGTGGACACCAGCCACCCCTACAAAAGCAGCAGAAACAAGTCCACGTGCGCACATTTCTTCCAAGCGATACTCGAAGACGAAGCCAACCACCAAGACGCAGAAAGTCTCACAGCCGCCATCGGTCATTACTTACAAGAACGCCACTTCATAGCAGCCTGGGAAGATCCATCCAGCACCCCCCGTCAGAACACAGACCATGCAACCGAATCGCAAAAGGTCCGCGGCATCTTCCTTCACTTCGCGAGCTGTCTACGGAACTTCGCCAGTCTGAGCCAAACCAACCGAGCCATGCACGCGGCAGTAACACAAACAAACCTCCCCCGACACATGTCTAGACGTCCCACGAAGATGTTAGAGACCACGCATAGCACAGGCTCCGACTTCGAACCGTGGAACCCTACCGTCATCCGGTACACATGGACCCATCGCCTTCCATCCGAGCAATCGCCCTTCTACTCAATGCCGCTTGCAAACCACATTCAGATTCTGAATCCAGAAACAGACGAGCCTCGACTTGAAGATGCTCCGCTCACAACGTGGCTGCAGGCATTCGTACATATTAATCCGCGACACCGATGCCACCTCTAGCAAAGCTCACCCCAACAACTCCCATGCCGCCCCAACAATCAGAACCAAAGCCAGCAGCCGCGGAAGTCTCACAACGCACAAAACACGGCCGCAAAGTGCAACCAACCCATGCCGAAAACACCCAAAAATCAAGCACCGCGTGCATGCAGCCACGTCGCATCAGCAAGCCCGCAAAACAAGAGTTCCACCCCCCCCCCCGGGAACAAGCAAAACCTCGCACATGCCAAAACAATAAATCCGCGCAGCTAACGACTCACACAACCAAGCAACACGCAGCAACGTCTAGAGCTCGGCCAGCAACCAAAAAACAGACTGTCTCAAGAATTCGGCACAAAGCCAAACACAAACCATCACAGGCATCGACAGAATCCAAAACTCTCACACAAAAGCCTAACACACTCTCGAACTCGCCAAACAAGCTATAAATATATAAAAGTAAATATAAAGAAAAAAAAGTGCAACATCACAGCACACCAACGCAACCACTTCGATCATGACACGGCGCCTCACCGCCCCGAACGTCGAAATCAGCAAGAACTTCTCCGATCATGACGACGACCCAGAGAACAACGAAGTCCTCGTCAGCATCAGATCCTGGGGAAATGCAGCCTTCGTTTTTCCGGATCTCGCGGAACGGGCCGACTGGCGAAAGCCCGAAAACACCCTGTGGCAAGCCCGGATCTTCCACAGAGGCCGGCGCTCGCTCGGCTACATGATGCTTGACGCCGCAAGAGCAGCCCTACGCGTGCATCCAGATGCCAGCATGCAGACCCTCGAGCAATTGCAGCGGAACCATCACGTCAAGCTCCTCTCCGGTGGACCTCCATCAAGTGGCGACCCCGACCCGGACGGCATGGAATTCACCCCGTGGCAACCAGTAATCTACGCAGCCGGCGAATCTCCCATGCCCATCCTGGAGCTGCTGCAGTACCTGGTGAAACACCATTGCACGTGCGGCCATTGGAGGCACGCGCCCCCCTTGGCCATCCGCATCCAGGAATGGACCTGGGTAGCAAAGCCGCCAACGCCATGGACGCTCCGCTGCCACCCAAACATGAGCGACATCGCCTGTTTCCGTGCAGTCCCACCAACCACGAGACAACATACACTCTGCCAACTCAACCGCGCTACAAACCGAGCCGGGGCATACATCCTCACCATCTTCGGCAACCTTTACCCGTACAGGCGAATGCTGAACAACGAGAACATCCCGGCCGGAGAAGTTCCAGCATCAGGAAACGAAAAGAAAGCCACATACGTCAGGCAAATGCACTTCGACAACTTCGACACCAGTGCAAAGGAAAGAATACAAAGCCTTCTCGTCAATGCCCTGTGCAACCTGCCCATCTATTTCATCGACGCCACAGAGCAAGACTCCGACGAGTTTGTTTTCTGGATGACCCGCCAGAAAAGTGTCATCCTGGCTGAAACCCACATGTGACACAAAAAACAAAAAGGCACTTCACGAGGCAATACCCTCGCCAACCACCGACCGGTGCAGAAAGTAACACAAAGAAAAAAAAAAAAGACCGTCGCACGCATTACCACAATCACAGCAGACAGCCATAGCGACCAAAACCACAGAAACTAGAAAGTGCCGAATCCAAAACACGAAACTGCAGCACCACATTCCAACATACACACCATACTCGAAGAAACCCACTTGAAGCAACTCTTGTACAGCATGCACAAAGCTCGAGCGCGACCACCAAAACTGACGCAGACAAGTAAGCCATCATGTGACAAAGGCAAAGAGATAAACAATAAGGAAAACGATAAAAACCAGTGTAACAAACAAATAGACGTCGGAGAGAAAGAGAGAGAGAGAGAAAGACACACACCGACAAAGAAGATGTCAGATCAAAAAATATAAAGGCAAAAAAAAAGAAAGGATACACGAAAAAAGCAACAATGAAGTCAACAAGGTATAAAGCACAAAAAAAACAAAGAGCGAACGAGCTTCCAACTCACACCGACACGCGTCCAAAGTCATCAGAGCAAAAAAAAAGAAAGACAAAAAAAAACGTGCCTACCCAAACCCGCACAGCAATTTCCGGAAGGTCTCAACCGAGCAACATACCCACTCCTCGCCGCCGCCATGCCAAAACGACGCTTCCAGGCCCACGAAGTCGCGCTCCAAGAGCCAATCGCGAAACGAAACAACAACAACGCCGACCCAACGGCCGGGCGCTACCTCATAGCCACCGTCACCTATTGGGGCAGCGCGGCCTACTACTTCAACGACACGCCAACAACAACCAAGCTGTGGCAGGTACAGGTGGATCACGCCGGCTACAATAACTTTAGCTACAAAATTCTCGGAACCGTGAATGACACACTCCGAAACTATCCAGACTCCAACGTTACGGACCTAAAGAGCATGGAACAGCACCTCAAGATCCGAATCCTGAATGGTGCCCCTAGCCAACAAGGAGAAGACAACGATCCAGACGGCATGCAGTTCACGCCATGGCGAGCCGTGCTCTACTTGGGAAACGACGACCTCAACCCGATCTTGGATCTTATCCATCGCATCCTGAAGCACAAAATGGATCAAGCGCAAATTTTGGACATACCGGTGCTGCAAGTACAATCCAACTGTGTGCAGTGGAACCCCGCACAAGAAGACCTGCCACAGCCGTGGCAACTACTACGCACGGAACCAGAATGGATGCCGAACATTTTCAAAGTCTTGCCTCCCAGAGGACGAAGACACATCGTCTGCCAACTCGAAACCGCCGAAGACGATCACTACAACCTCATGTTTCTGGGCGGGCTCTACGTGTTTCGGGAACAGTTCGATGCGCAGCAGATCCCGTACGGATACCACAAAACGGTGGATCCAACCGAAAAGCGAATCTACGTCCGCCTTCTCAAAGTACAGGACAGCGAAGACGGCAAAAACAAAGTCCTCCGAGTAGTGAACAACGTCTTGCACCACATGCCAGTCTATTTCTACCACTACATCGAAGACAAGCAAGACCCCATGCTCACCTGGCTGCTATCCTTGGGCCCCTTCCGACTCAACCCCATCCCGTTGGACGACACCTAAGCGCACGCACAGAACATCACCTGCCCGTCTACACAATCGCCGCCACTGAGCAAAACCGCAACAGCTCGTTTTCTGGATGACACACAACAGAAGTTTCATCCTAGCCGAAACCCATAGTGTCACACAAAGGCAAAGAAGCACGTCTTGCTACATCAGCATCTCACCAACCACCATCCGATGAGAAAGCAGCACAAAAAAAAAAACATACGCAATGCCACGAAAAAAGCACACAGCCAAAACGAACAGTACCGCGCATACAGAAAATGCAAATACGAACCACGACAACAGCACTACATTCCAAGAACTGCAAACCAGCTACCCACCCATACTCGAAGAGACTCATATGAACAACAGTCAAATACAATACACGCAGATCTCGAGAAGAACAACACACACTGATGCAGAGCCGTAAGCCAAACGGTTCACCAACAACAAAACCAAAATTGTAAAAGAAAGGAATGAAAGAAACCAAGAGATATACAAAGATATAGACAAGAAGACACAGAAACATACAACATGCCAAACCAAGAGATTAACAAAAATAATAACATATATATATATATATAAGAAGCGCGATCACATTGCCAGGCAGGGCTTCTGCCAGAAGCCAGTGCGGCTCCAGCTCGGTTCACAGCAAGCAAACGAGCAGACACGATATCAACACGCCAGCAAAAATTAAAAAGCGCAAGAAGCCCACCAGCAGCCATGAAACGGAGAGCACCGAACTCCACCGAAATCCAACAAGACACCAGCGATACTTTAGTGGCGGTCTTAACCTTCTGGGGCAGGGCAGACACCTGGTTTCTCCACAGCGACCAGCACGAGACGCTCTGGCAAGTACATTTGCAACACACGCAGCCGAGCTACACGCACATCTCCATCCTTTCCGGCATAAGGAAGTTCCTGGCATCAGGACAACACGGCATGCAAGGAGTCAGGGACTTCCAGAGCCTAGAAGAACACGCCAAAATCACCGTGCTGAACCACGCACTCGGAGCCAACAGCGCAGAGCACACACATGCATCAGAGAACATACCAACAAAGCCCGTGTTCTACGTGCATCAGAAATCCCTCAACCAGTTCTTCCGATTCCTCCGCGACATGCTAGAGTACGAACACCAACGCAAGCAAATTAAGCAGGAGCTGCCACACATGCTGCTACACTGCAACAGTCCCAACAGCTACGCCAAGCTATCCGCACCGCCTGCGCCGTGGACGGTACTGCCGTACAACACACCCAACACCAGAGTGGAAGAAATATTCAAGCTACCACCACCCAGAGGAACCCGCCACACCAAATGCAACGTAACGAAATCGAATGGAAAGTACATGCTAACCTTCCGCGGAGGCCTCTTCGACCAACCGCAGATGTTTGAAAGACACAACACCGAAAAACGCCAATACGAAGCCGGCCTCCTCCTCTGCGTCAAAAACGACCAGAAAGGGCGCGGGGCCGTCATCAAAACACTCGCAACCATACTGCAGCACGCTCCCATCTGCCTACAACATCGGCTCAAGAATCACCGAGACGACTTCCTCAGCTGGCTCCTCACGCAGGAAACTCTGAGTCTGAAGCAAGATTACACGTAGCAGCCCTTATGAGCAAGGCTCACAACCCCGCCGATCCAAAGGAAGTGAAAAAGGAATACAGACGCCCAGAAGCAGCTACGGAAGCAGCAGCAGCATCAGCATGAAGAGACAAACCTGTACCACATACTTACCACATCCAGACCACCCCTTTACCAGACCAAAAACATGACAGCTGCATGCACCACCCGGCGCAAAACCCGCCGCGCAGCCTACTACCCAAATCAGCTCACAGAAAGAAGCAAACACCAGACACACACACACACACACAAAAAAAAAAAGCCCAAAGTGACAAACGCATATATATATAGTTTTATAAATAGCCATTCAGCAGCAACAATACTAAACCCTAAAAAACAAACAAAAACAATCGCAGCCACGCGGGCCATACCCCAACTCGTCGGCGCACGAAACAGAAGCAACAAACTAAAAAGAAAACACGAGATGACCCACACAAACGCTGAAGAAACACTGCCAGTCCGGTCGCTCCACACCCCCCAGTTGCAAGAGCTGAAGCAAGCCATCGATGCAGCCCTACCACCTCTCCAAAGAGACACCTGCATCGCGTGCACACACCAAAAAAACTCAAAGTACTACACCGATGCAGGTCGCATCATCTACCAGCGAATCGGACTATGCGAGTACTGCTACGACTCCCTAATCATGCAACGGCCGCCACACCACCACCTGGGTCAGCTCACACCGAAAGGAATCCAAGTACTACGCCTCCGCGAAACGCTCAACTGCAACCCCTTCCGCATCGACTTGTTCCCCCAACAAGCACACCTGAGCCACGAGATCCTTTCCAGTGGAATCCAACGCGAGATGCTGCTACAGCCGTGCACCGACAGCATCGTCCTCCCGGCCTTCCCAAGCCGGCACATCACCATCACACGAATATAGCTAGCACCCGTGCAAACCCCCAAAAAACAAACCAAACGGAGACCTCGCATCAGCACAAACAAAGAAAAATGAAAAACAATTGCAGCGACGACAACAGAGCAAACACGCAAAACACAAACCAAGACATTCATTCTCGCAACGGACACACATCCTCACCATATCAGATCAATGCCCCGGGCATCGCCGCGCAGCTCCGGCCCAAACGCCCCAGCATCATTTTGCGGTTTAACTAGCCAGACCGACAAGCATCAGCCAGCCCCGCCCCGATGAGCAGCAAGATACTACACGTCCGTATTTTCGAACAAGACGAGCTCGCGGCCCTCAAGGAGGCGATTCACAGAAACCTACAAGTCGCAGACAATGTATGCCAAGACACCTGCATCTGCTGCACTCGCTGCGGAGAAGAGGGGACGCATTACTCCCCCGAAGGTTTGACAGAGTACAGCCGCACCGGCATCTGCGAACGCTGTTGGGACGTGCTCGTCGACGAAAAACAAACCGAAGACAACCCGCGCTTCGACAAACTCACACCCAGAGGAGTGGCCGTCGTACGCCTGAACTTGATAGTGCAGCGTGTCATCTCACATCTTTCCATGCCCGTTCGACCGAGCAGCATCTGCGACCAAATCATCAACGACACCTTCGATTTCAGCGCGCTGTACACCAAAAACTTACAGCACCCAAATCCGAAGCAACACCAGTAACCCGGTGCAGCTACAATCGAACACTCCTGAGTGTACAGGACAGAGTGCAACTGTTCGGAGCAAAAAAGATGCCGCACTGCAACATATCCGTTGCCGTCCCAACCAACTCGTGTGGCCGATGCCACAAGCAAAAGCTCGGCGAAAGCAAAAGATAACATACCAGAAAGCGACAGCGTCACGAAAGGAGACAAAGAGACACAAAAAGAAAAGAACAAGAGAGAGACACAGAGACGGAGACAAAAAAGAAGCGACACGCAAAGGGGAAAAACAAAAATCGCCATAGCAACACGTCCATACATATAGCAGATGAAGACCAAACCTCGCATGGATTCCGATCACGTCGTCACATGCTCGAGCAAATCCACCATTCAAAACAAAACTGAAAAATCGCAAAAGACCACCACAGCCAAAAGTCATCGGACCACAACCAGAACAGCACCCAAACCAGAGCAGAGTCCCCCAATTCGTTAACATTTCAAAACCCGCCACATGTCGCAATGCCAGCACAACCAGCGAACGCATTGCTCGAACACCCACATGCACATCGATGCACATCGAAGCACAATGAGAAACACAACAGTCTAGCACTTACATAAGCGAAAGTTAAACGAGGAAACGAAAACACCACCCCACGAATGAGTTGCCGAGGCGCACTCCTAGCACCCCATGCCAACCAACACCCCCCCCCCCCCCCCCCACCCCGACCAGCATGCTTCTAAACACCCAGGAAGAAAGCGCTTCCACCACGTCCGGCACGTTCTCCTGCCAACAACTAAGCCATGCAGAGAAATCAGAGGAGGAGGACGGAGCCGACACACGCAGCTCGGCCCCTTCCAACCACGACGCCGAACCAGACTTGCCGGTGGCAGACAACAAAGGCCACCCAGACATCGGCGACAGCATCCTCACCCTCTACCCACAAGCGCTGCAAAACATTCTGGCCCAAGTGCAAGACACGGTCGTTGTCGGCACCAAAGTAAAACGGAAATGCACCTGGCTGGCCAGCCAAGGCTGCATCAAGGCCAGAGCCCTCATCGAGCAAGTCAGACGCATTGACCTCAAGGAGTTTCACGAACTGTACCAGCATCATCATCAGCTGGATCCACCGGATTCCAAAAACTTCTACGCCCTCACAATCACCAACGTCCGCCAAACAAACGTGGACTTCAACTACTACCAACTAACGGCGCCCTCTCTGTTCACACGATATCGCACTGCGCCAAGCGACCTCTGCCCAATAAGCAGAAGCTATCGCAAACGAAAAGAAGCTGAAAAATACGCACAACAACAACCCACACTGGCAATCCAAGACATTCCCAACCCAGAAGCCGTTTCTACCGTGGAAGACGACCACAACGAGACAAACGACCACGCGAGCTAATCACAAAGTCAAAAGAAAAAACCTCCGCGGGTCAAGCGTCAGTGCCAGACAACCACGACACCACCACAATCATCCAGCACTTCCGTTATACCCGCAAAGCATCGCAGAAGAAACCATAAACAACACACCCCCACCTGTACCCCCCCCCCCCCCCCCCTCTCCCCAACCCATAACCCTGCCCACAAACCCCATGCGAGCGGTTCAAACAAACAAGCACATGAGCGGCAATCCAAGCCGCAGTCCCAGGAACGTCCGGCTGCGACCCTGCCTAGCCAAAAGCCATGCAGAACACCAGCACAGACACTTCACGCAAGAACCCCGTAACGGAGCTCCAAGACAATGTCGTACCAGTGAACGGAGCTCGCATAATGATACTCACAGGCAAATGGCTACCCATGATTCTGGACGGACGCAAAACCATCGAAATCAGAGGCCAACCAGCAAAGCCTGGAATCGTCTGGTTCGGACAAGACCAGATGCTCCATGGCAGTGCCTACATCACACACTCCGAAAAACTCTCGATCACAAGCTTCCGAAAGATGCAGCACAAACACGGCATGAGCACACACATTCTGCCATACCCTCGAACACACGCACTGCACATGACAGACATCAAGCGCTTACGGAGCCCACAGCCATATTTTCACCCTCGAGGTGCCATCGGCTGGGTCAGGTACCGCAACAATCACCAAGCCGGCGCGCCGGGAACACAACCAAACAACTCCAGCACCGAGCGACGCGGCAAACCCTTCAAACAACTAACAAGCAAGCCATCTCACACCCGCGCGAAGAACCCCAGCCCGTCACGAAGCCAAAACGATTCAGAACAACAGGAAAAAACTATGCCAGACACGAAACACAAGAAGCGCAGGTCGCGCGGCAAGGCCGCCTCCAACTAAAGCCACCGCACGCGCATTGCCACATCGCCACCCCCACACACCAAGAAAGAGACGCCACCATTCCCGACAAGAAAACTATGCGAACCTTCAACACAGCCAGGTTACTCCCAACAGTCCTGCCTATCGCGCTCGCAACACTGCTCGAGCACCTAGACGCTTGGGCTTTGCAGAACCTGCTGCAAACGAGCAAATGCGGTCATGGTTCCCCGCAGCATCAGAGCCTCCGGCGCGATGCCCGAGACCTGCGCCAAACCCTGACGATCCTAACCCACAACATTCGCCTCCCCGGTCTACCACTCGCCTACGATGTAACAATCACACCGCAGCACCTGCTGGACCAGCAATCAAGACACCACTCCCTCCACGCCTCCATCACCAAGGCCGAAACTAGCGCAACCACCAAACCGACCAATCACGGCCGACACATGCAGGACCTCCTACGGCAAGGTAAAGCCAGCACGTTCACTGAGCTCGTGAAAAACATGAACCCCAGCTGGCAACAGAACAAACGCTTTCAAGCATTCTTGCACTTCCTCAACGACTCCCACACCACGATCTCCTACACGCCTCAGTTCAGCCAGAGCGAATACCATTTCCGAGACATCATCAGCCCGGCCCGGCTACAGGTGGTTTTCCGATACCGGAACCATTCGGGCTTCCTCCACGCGGAGTGAAAGAAACATTGCGCCCTCACCAAACGCAACATACAAAAACCGGACAGCAAAACGACGGCAAAAAAAGAAATGAGAGGAGGAGCACCCTCCAAAAAACAAAGACCGAAAAAGAAGCCTGCGCGCATCCATTCGCCGTGGAATCACACGCACCCTACCCAACCAACCACAATCATGCTGATCAAACACCGCCAGTGCAGTCTTCAAAGCTGTTTATTTCCCGAAAAGACAACGTGCCAGCCAACCGACAGCAAGACACCAAGTCGAGACGAAAGACTAAGCAGCCCAATCAGTCAAGCACGCACAAAAACCGAATCCCCAAACACAAAACAAATACTAACCAGGAGCAAAGAAAAACACACCACCGCCCGCCCGCCCCTACGCAATCGCCAAAAACAAAGAAAGAACCACACACACACACACACNNCCCCTATTACGAGCCCAACCCGTGCACGAGCCCGCAAAACACACACCCTCGAACAGCACAAATGACTGCTGCTCCCTCCACCCACGACGCAACCGACAGCGACCGCGAGGCAAGCAAGAAAAAAAAAAAAAAAAAAAACAAACA
>CAJNDV010001064.1:0-10069 GCA_905221635.1 Symbiodinium sp. CCMP2456
GTTTAGGAGTTTAGGAGTTTTGGGGGTTTAGGGGTTTAGGGTTTAGGGTTTTAGGGTTTAGAGTGTTGAACGTTTAGACTTTAGGGTCCCGGGACCCACTAAATAGGAATACGAGGGGTTGGCTTCTCTAAACCCTAAGCCTCAAAAGCTAAGCCCTTTTTCCTGAGCCCTAAACCCCCAAACCGCAAGAGGTTTGCAAACCGTGTATATAGCAGCCCATTCAGAAATCATTCTCATATGTATATTATCACCCCCACGACCCATGAGAGCCCTGTATAGAACATCACTATACTAACCCAAATCCGTAAACGCTAAAGCCTAACCCCTGACCCTAAACCCTAAACCCTAAACCCTGACCCCTTATAGTAGTCAAGAACTCTGGATTGAGGGCTCGACACCCCCGACACCAGGGTGGGTGTGAACTCTTCGAAACTTCCCTGGGTCCTCATAGGGAATCCCGAAACGGCATCTCAAATAAGGACATTGGCCTTGACAATGAGACTGGAGCTTCGGGGACGGGTATAAATAACTCGATATATATATATATACACACACTATAATATATATATATATATATATGAATATATGTAGGAATATATGTAAATAGAAATGTAATATACTACGCTATACCCAATCAGAGGCCATAAAGGGGCCACTTCTACGAACAGCATGTATATATATATATATATATGTGTACACACACACTCTTAATATCTTTACTAAATAATTACTACTTTATTTATTGGTATTAAAACCCTAAACCCTAAACCCTTAAACCCTAAACCCCTAAACCCTAAACCCTAAACAATAGCAACTTCCCATCTCCAAGGCAAAGCGGAAGTCAGACGCTGAAGAATCCCTGCTACAAATACCTTCACGCCCGAAAGCTCCGATATTCCCAAAGAGACTTAGAGTTTAGGGCTTAGGGTCAAGGGCTTACAGTTTAGGGCGTATAGGCTTTAGAGTTTGGGGCTTAGGGTTTAGAGTTTAGGGCTTCGAAGGCTCCGAAGGCTTGGGCTTAAGAGGCTTAGGGTTGGGTCTTTCCACCACAACACCGGCACAATGACGTAGAGGGCTCCCCACCTGCTTGAGCGATGTTTGCACAGCCGTGCGGTCCTGAGGGATGCAAAGGACGTCTTCTTGTTGGCTTCGGTAAGAGACTTCTACGAGGTTCTGCGCGGCTTCATCTTCAGGACACCACCACCACACGGTTTAGGGTTTAGGGTTTAGGGTTTAGGGTTTAGGGCACGACGGCAATCATGATCATCATCACCATTCTCAACACAATCATTGCCATGAGCAAGTACAATGTGCAATGCTCTACAAAACGCCAGAATCCACACATCAGAAGCCGCCCTACCACTGGACAACGGGATGTTAGGCTTAGGGTTTCAGGTTTCGGGATTTCGGGGCTGCTTGATTCCGAAGTTTAGGAAACCTGAGGCAACGTAAGGGTCTGTCCATCAGCACCCTAAACCCCACACCCTTCACACCCCATATCCAAAACCAAAATCCCAATTTAGCAACCCCGATCAACCCAAAATACCCCGATTAAAGGAAATGCCAACAAAGCCCAATATTCACGCATGCCACCAAAAACATCGGAACACTGAAAAGCGCACCTCAAACCCCTGAGAATCGGCCCTTACCCCTAAACCCTAAACCCTAGTAGAGGGTGGCTGAGGGTTCGCGGTCCTAGAGTTGTGGTGAATCTATACAGGGCTGCTTGGGAATATCGGTGAGTGAGCAACCCTAAACCAAACCTAAACCCTGAACCGTAAACCCTGAACCCTAAACCCTAAACCCTGAACCCTAAACTCTAAACCCTAAACCCTGAACCCTAAATCCTAAACCCTAAACCCTAAGTCGGCTCGCCGGTCCTCCTGGCAAACGAACTCCAAAAAGTCGCTGCCGGCGAGCCCGTGGCTGGTCCCGGTCTCTTCGGGTAGCAACCTGTTAGGGCTTAGAGTTTTAGGGTTTTAGGGTTTAGGGTTTAGGGTTTAGGGTTTAGGGTTTTAGGTTTGGGGTTTAGGGTTTTAGAATTTAGGGTTTTAAGGTTTAGGATTTTAGGGTTCAGGGTTTAGGGTTTAGGGTTTAGGGTCTAGGGTTCAGGGTTTAGGTTTCAGGGTTCAGGGTTTAGGATTTAAGGTTTAGGGTCTAGGGTTCAGGGTTTAGGGTTCAGGGTTTAGGGTTCAGGGTTTAGGGGTTTAGGGTTTTGGGTTTGGGCTTCAGGGTTTAGGTGCCCGTCGAAGGCCCCTGTAAGAGCTCAGCAGCAAGATCTTTAGGGCTATAATTTAGGGGCCCAAAAGGGACCTAAGCACCGGCATTGATTTGATATCCCTACCTTATCGGGCTTCATTTTAAGGGGTTTGAGATGGTTTATCCCTATCCTAATTTGATTTTTGCTTGTGTGCTTTTTGGGGGGCCCTAAAAAGGGGTCTATAAAGGTTGTACCGGAGCTGCACGAGGTGCAGGGGGCCCTAATACCTGTTAATTCAGAAGTAGGGGCTGTAGCATTCTGTCCTTGAAGTATACTCCTGAATGCAGGGCATCGGTGCTCGAAGCCCTACACCCTCAACCCTAATTGGGGTTTAAGGCTAGGATTATTCAACCCTAAACCCTAAACCCTAAACCTTAAACCCTAAACCCTGAACCCCAAACCCTAAACCCTAAACCCCTAAACCCTGAACCACTGTCCGCCCGCAGTCGTATGCACGCTGGGCACTGAACCTTAACCAAACCCCGACCCTAAACTCTAAACTATAACCCTACAAACTATAAACCCCTAAACCCTCAACCCCAAACCCTATAAACTATGACCCCCTAAACCCCAAACCCTAAACCCTATAAACTATACCCCCCTTAAACTATAACCCTAAACCTAAACTATAACCCTAATCCTAGAAACTCTATTCTCAAAGCTCTAAGCCCTGCACTCTGAATGGTAAACCCCAAGCCCTCCACCCTAAACTCATCCTCCTATTATCTAACCCTAAAACCTGCATAATGTAGGTGCCTTAAATAATTAGAATAGGGTTTTGGGGGCTCCTTATTATAATGATAGCATAATATACCCCAAACCCTATTCTAATTATTAAGGCCCCTATAGTACCATTCCGCACTCTTTTCGAACTAGGGGCCTCACAACTAATAACTGCAATAGGTGTTGAGAGCATCTAAGCATCCTAAAGTATGACGAATAATGGAGAGTATATCGGAATACTAAACCCTAAACCCTAAACCCCTAAACGAAAACCTTAAACCCTAAACCCTAAACCCCTAAACCCCTAACCCCTAAAACCATAAACCCTAAACCTTAAACCCCTAAACCCTAAACCCCTAAACCCTAAACCCCTAAACCCTAAACCCAAAGTTACTAAACCCTAAACCCTAAACCCTAAACATCCCGGCTCGTATAGTGCAGCCCCTGCTCTGCGACCCGAGGGGCGTCGTCGAAAGCTGCCGAGAATCTTCGGTCAGCCGCAGGTCCTTCTTGGGGGTTCATGGGCTTAGGGTTTAGGGGCTTAGGGTTTAGGGTTTAGGGTTTAGGGTCTAGGGGTTTAGGGCTTAAGAGTTTAGGGTTTAAGGGTTTAGGGGTTTAGGGTTCCCTGAAGGCGATTCTCTAAAAACCTCACAAGGTTGATGGCGGTGGTGGCCTAAACGCCTGAACTCTAAATCCTAAACCCTCAAAGCCTAAACTCTAAACCCTAAACCCTAAAAAGCCTAAACTCTAAACCCCGACGGTGCTGCCATAGGCAGCAGTCTGGGCAGTTTAAGATGTCGGCGCTCTCAAGCTTACAGAACCTTTCGATCCCAAATCCTCCCAAAACTGTCTGGTGCTTAGTAGGGAATGGGGGAATGGGTTATAGGGACTACTATGAGGGACCTTAAGGGACCATCATAGGGATCCATTCCTCTATTCCCTAATAAGCACCAGACAGAAAAACCGTCCTTCTTTCGACGCCGTATACCCCGATTAGAGAATTAGCTTGGGGTTAAGGGCAAGACGGTTCCTATAATACCCTAACAACTCCTCCTTAGTTGTGGGGGCGGGGGAGTAATGTAGGGGCCTTCATAATTAGAATAGGGTTTTCGGTGATATGAGACTATAATTATAATAAGGAACCCCCAAACCCTAAACCCTAAACCCTGAACCCGAAACCGTTAGGGTTTTCTGGATACTGCCTCGGGCTTGAGTTTTTTTCTGGTCGGAGTGTCCTCATCCAGTTCCACCACGGAATCGCAAAAGCCCAAAAGCCTGAGGTGCAGGTTGCGGGTTCCAGGTTCAGTGATTTAGGGTTTAGGGTTTAGNNGGTTTAGGGTTTAGGGTGCTAGCTTTGCAAAATGCAGGTTTCTGAAACTGACAAAGTTTCCGTGACGCCCTGGCGCTTGAGTAAGAGGATTCTCGTGTGTTGGGCAAGCCTGTTTTGTCTTTTTGGGCTTTATGGGTTTGTGCGATCCGTATAATTACGGTCTCGGGTTGAGGGTTCAGGGGTTAGTGGTCTTTAGTTTCGAATCCTGGCTTCAAAATATCTAAACCCTATAAGCCCTAAACCCTAAACCCTAAGCCTTAAACTTAAACCCTTTAATAAACCCCAAACCCTCAATAAACCCTAAGCCCAGGAAGACGGTTTAGGGAAAGGAATTATGCAAGACCAAGACCGAGACTCCAAACACAGAGCTCTACATCCACTGTTCCAGATCCTGAACCCTACGGCAACCCTAGCTAAAGTTTAGTGAGGGTTTAGGGTTTAGGGTTTAGGGTTCACTAAACCCTGAGCCATTACCATTCAAGGGCATGCCCTAAACCCAACGTCCCAAGCCCTAGACACCAAAACCCCCAACCCAAACCCCTAAGTCAAGTCCTGAACCAACTAAAGCCTAAACTCAAGCACTTCCCTAAACCCTAAACCCTTAACCCAAACTCTAAAAGCAAGACATTCATAATCGCAAAACCACACAAAGCTGCTGTGCTTTGCTAGGGGTCTACGAGAGTTTGCAAGCCTCGGGGGGTTATGGAGCTTTATAGGTGTCTTTGAGCCGTGATCTTCGCTTTCCTAAACCCTAAACCCTAAACCCTAACGCCTAAACCCTTAACCCTAAACCCTAAGCCCTAAACCCTAAGCCCTAAACCCTAAACCCTAAACCGTATCCGAGTGTTCCAGGAGCTTTATAGGGCTGATGTTCTGCAGCAACGTAATGTCGGGGCCTTAATAGTTAGAATAGGGTTTTGGGGTTCCGTTACAGGGTTCTTAAAGGGTTCTATAAGGGCTACTATAAGGGTTTAGGCTTTAGGGTTTAAGGGCCTTCATAATTCGATCAGGGTTTTGGGCTCCTTTGTAGGATTAGTATGATAAGGAACCCTAACAGTGATATTTATAGACATTTAGGCTTCTATACTAGACACCTAGTCCACTTGGCTTTAGGGTTTAGGGTTTGTAGACACGGGGATCCTAAAAGCAGGCATCTGTATAGCTGTTCTAACCCGTGTATCACGCTTTGGAGTCCAATTGAAACCAGATCTTCCAACATACCCATGCGGAATCCGATGAAACCAGATCTTCCAACATACCCCAAGCGAGGACTACTCCTTGAATCATTAAAGCATGGACAATATATTAAGCTGCATTCCTAAAGCCATAAGCCCTAATCCTTAGACCTGCAATCCTAATTAAACCGTACACCCGACAGGGCTTGAGGTTTAGGGAACCTTTGTGGGTGGGATATCTTCACTGTCTTGGCTCTTGTAAAGAGGGGATCTGGTTCTGTGACATCCCAACCTTTTGGATCCTTAGGTTTTGTTGAAGTGCTGCTTTGGGGTTTAGGGTTTAGGGTTTAGGGTTTAGGGTTTAGGGTTTAGGGTTTAGGGTTTAGGGTTTAGGGTTTAGGGTTTAGGGCAGGATGGGGCTTATGGCTCAGGAGAATGCTCTGAAAACTTAAGACTCACACCCCCGCCGGGGTTGAAGACTTTGGGGCCTAGGGTTTCGGTTATGGCTGTGGCTTTTGCGCTTATAGGGTTTATAAGGGTTCTACGAGCCTGAACCCTAAACCCAAAGCCCTATAAACCTTAAACCCTCAACCCTAAACCTTAAACCCTAAACCCTAAACCCTAAACCCAAAGCCCTAAACCCTAAACCCTACACCCAAAGCCCTAAACCCTAGCCGAGCGGCAGTGTGGAGACGGTGTCTAACTCGATCTGCCGACTCTTTAAATCAGAGGTGAGCTGCACGCTCTGGTGCAGCTGCCTCGCTCAAATTTCGGGTCAGAGGCCCCAATACGGTTTAAGGTTTAGGGGTTAGGGGTTTGGGTTTAGGGTTTAGGGTTTAGGGTTTAGGGGTTTAGGGTTTAGGGGTTTAGGGGTTTAGGGTTTAGGGGTTTTTGGGTTAAGGGCTTCCCTAAACCCTAAATCCCTAAATCCCTAAACCCCGAAACCTCTAAAGCCGAAATTTCGGCTCGGGGTTTGGGGGAGCTCCCGGAATGCTAGTCTGATTTGAAGCCCGCTGTTTCTCATGATCTACACAGGCTCCCTGAGGTTGGGGGTTGGAGTGTTGGGGTGGGAGGGCTGAGGCTTTGTGAGCACTTTCGGTTCTGGGGACCATCATCGGAGGAAGCCCGTCATGCTTGCTGTTTTCTCTCTGCCTTCCTATCACGCCAAGCTTGAAAGACCCATGCTTGGCTTTCCGTTGCTTCTCAAAGGATTAGCATGTGCATCTGTGGCTTCCAGTGCTAGCAACTCAGAACCTGAAGGCCCCCGAAGCCACCGCCATTGAATTCAAAGCATGCTGCGGAGGTTTGGGGCGTTGGGGTTTGGGATCGTCGCCTGTTTTGCCCTAACCCTCCAGGTGCCGCGTGCCTACTATATAGGGCCCTAAACCCTAAACCCTAAACCCTAAACCTCTAGTATACCCTATAAAAGTAGGTACCTGCAAGGTTTAGGGTTTTGTAGTTTGTAGAGTGCGGGGTCCCCGCTCTTAGAAGCCGGACAGAGCTGGTAGGGCGGATAAAGAGAAACCAGGCTAAGGGTTAAGGGTTTAGGGTTTAAGGGTTTAGGGTTTAGGGGTTTAAGGGTTTAGGGTTTAGGGTTTAGGGTTGAACAGACAGCACAATGAAAGAGTTCATGGATAGAAAGGCTTTCTGTGTACGTATATACATACCGACACTCAGAGAGACATCATGGTACTGCAGTTTTGTCGTAGCTATTGGATCCAAAAGCAGGCAACAAACGCCTCCTCCAAAACCTCCCAACATTCCGCCCGAATCACAGCAAAAGTATCAACTTGTCCGCATGAACAGCCATTTTCTTAATATCCCTAAACCCTAAACCCTAAACCATCTCAAATGCAAGGAAGCCGACTCCCCCTTTCCCCCGCCCCCCTCGCCGGCCCCTGACGCCCCCGGCCTCCGCACTAAGAGGGTTCCTGCGAAAAGGCCAACGACCTCCGCCGCCTGTGACAGGACGTCCGCCGGCGCCTGCGAAGGCGCAGGAGCTTGGGTGTTCAAGGCCGCCTTCCTTCAGGGCTCCTTTAAGGGTTTAGGGTTTAGGGTGGCTTCTTCACGGGTCCAGGTAAGGGTTTCTTTAGTGGTTCCTGTGAGGTTTTGGGTTTAGGTTTCAGAGTCTAGGGTTTGGGGCCTGGGGTTTAGGGATTTCCCAGATACATACATACATACATACATACATACATAC
Source organism: Symbiodinium sp. CCMP2456 (assembly GCA_905221635.1). NCBI lineage: Eukaryota > Dinophyceae > Suessiales > Symbiodiniaceae > Symbiodinium > Symbiodinium sp. CCMP2456. Next base: position 7,686 of record CAJNDV010001064.1, read on the forward strand.
ATACATACGTACATACGTACATACAGGCTTACATACTTATGTACATACGTACATACAGCCTTACATACATACGTACATACGTACATACAGACTTACATACATACGTACATACATACATACATACAAACATGCATACATAGATACATAGATACATACATACATACATACATACATACATACATACATACATACAGCCTTACTTACATACATACATACATACATACATACATACATACATACCTGCATATATACATACATATATATATATATATGTGCGTGTGTGTTTGATTCATTTGCTTATTGGTTTACCTATTCGTTTGATTTTTTGCAAATACTTATACGCACAGATACAGAGATGAATGTCTCTCCATGTCTCTCCTTCTCTAATACGTGAGGACATGTTTACACATACTATATGCCAGAACACATGGACAAACATGTACACATATGTCATATGTGCAAGCCAAGGTTTAATAAGCTATTGGCACAACCCCGACGATGGGCTCGAAATATAAGTTGAGATGTTCAACCGAATTTAGCCACGTCTATAATATCTACCCTGCGATGGTCTGTCGCCGGAAAGGGGGGGGGGTGAGCATATATATATATATATATATATTTATGTAGACACACACAGACACACAGCGCAGGCTTACATAAATGCAGGTAACATGCATTAGGGAGGGTGGCCTGATTTATGATTCCTGCTGTCTCGTGCTTTGTCGCAGTCCTCTGTTCCGGGCTAGTCATAGAGGAAGTTGAGAGCATCGCAGGCTTGCATCCAAAACCCGAAACTCTGACTGAACCCTGCAACTCAGAAACCCTAACCCCCCCGGGTGTTTAGATTTTTTCGGGTTTTTAGGGTTGTTAGGGTTTGTTAGGGTTTATATAGTTTATAGGAATAGGAAACCCTAAACCCCTAACAAGAATGGCCTGGAAAGGTTCCGTGCCGTTCAAGCGCTTCAAGGCCAGTAGCGCATGCAGGCAGTGTCCGAACAAAGGCAACGCCACGCGCTTCGCCGAGAGCCCAGCAAGGAAGCGTGGCAGAAGCGTGATAGCCTCGCTTGATACTTGAAGGGCCTTTTGAAATAGAAGAAGTTTTGATAGGTTCTGTAAGGATCGATGGCGAATCTATGGAGCTGTTTCGCTCATAACACCGCTACAGAACACAGCCTGATATTGGCTCCACGGTCTACTTCGATGCTGGCGTTAAAAAAAATAACTGTAGGATGGTTGAGGGTTTCAAAGTTTGGGCTTTGGTGTTTATGCTTTTCGGCGTATTTACAGTGTCTGACCGCACCAAGACAAGGCTGTGTTTCGTCTAGTACAGCAGGCGCTTGAATTATTAGAAGTATACAATACTGTTTGAACAAATCAAAAACAGAACAGTACGGAATGGTATTACTAATTGTCCAATCTTCTAGATCATAAGCCCTTCGCTGAAGCCCTGCACCCTGAAAAGGGTTTAGATTTCACCTACAAGCCCTGAATCCAAACTCTCGAACCCTTGAACATTGGACCCATACTGAGTTGCACCCAAAACTATACTGTGCCATTCTTCGTGCTACCATGAACTTACCCCCTGAACCCTATTCTAAACTAACTAGTTCGGCCCCAATACTTCAGCGCTAGACCGTTAACTTTAAACCCTAAACCCTAAACCCTAAACCCTAAAACCCTAAAACCCTAAAACCCTGAAATCCTAAACCCTGAAACCCTAAACCCTACCTGGAGTCGTTCCAAGACCGAGGCACGGCCACGTACTTAATATCGGCCGGTGGGGCCAGCCACAGCGGCAGGAGCAGGAGAAGCTGGTTCGAAGCATAAATGGCATCCTAGGAGTTGTGAGTTATAATGCTTCAGGCTTGTCGGTTTAGGGCTTGAGGGTTTAGGGCTTTAGGGTTTAAGGCTTTAGGGTTGTAGGATTTAGGGATATAGGGCTTGGGCTTTTGCCTTTCGAGCTGATTGAAAGTACATCGTGGCGTCCTTAGGCTTTAATTAGGGGGGTTTGTTGGCTTTTGGCGTCTTGTTCTCTATCAATCTCCCTGGCCTTTTGCTTGGGAGGAGAAGACATACGTCGGTGCCCGAGAGTTGTACCAAGTCAGAACTAAAAACACCACCCGAATCAAGAGTTGTTTTCGTACATCATAGAAAGCCTAGCCTAAGCCCTGAAACCTGAACCCTAAACNNTAAACCCAAAACCCTAAACCCTGGATTCAGGATATTTCAGGAATGTAACCAAGTAAGCCCATTGTCCACGTCATGTGGGCCCGAGGGGTTGCTGAAACTCCCCAGTTGCCAGGATCTGGGGCTGGGGGTTCTGTCAGCCTTGGATCATGAACCTAAAGTCGCCTTAATGGGTTCAGGCGTTTAGGGTTTAGGGT